>CM060276.1:6456857-6614953 GCA_030684275.1 Acipenser oxyrinchus oxyrinchus
TTAAAGTTATCTTGCAAAAAGTAATACATAGATTTTTTTTTTTGTTAAACATTATTACAAATAAGAAGATAAAGTATTTATCAACTCTGGAATACACGTTTGCCAGTTAAACCCCAGCTCCTTTTGAATAACGTTTTAGGGTTATAACCCTTACAGATTTAATTTTAACATACAAGCATGTACAAGAATATTATAATTGTATAATTTTTGTACCAATTGAAAAATAAATACCTTTGCAGCAGCATGCTTTCACCAAAAACTTCTTTCAGCCATGCTACTGTAAGTCGTACAAGACCTGTATTAATTAAAGTTTCAGTTCAGTATTATTGCCTATTAGTATATAGTTTTAACACATTCAGTTACCATCAAGTATTGTTAAGGAACCAGCAAAATATTTATCTTACCACTTAGAATTATTTTTTTAAGTCACCATTCTACCCATTATAGTTCATCTGATTAATCTTCAAACTTTGTCTGAAAGGATCCCAATGATTTAGCATCAACAATATGTCTAGGTAATCCATTCCATACCCACACCACTCTCTGTGTGAAGAAGTGCCTTCTTGTGTTCTCTGTGAGCCAGAGGGAACACCGGGCCAAAGCTTTCTTAACTTTTTCTTATTTTCTTTTTCCCCTACTCACTTTTTCCTTTTCACCTGTGCAGTCTCCCTCTCTGGAGAACAAAGCTTGTTCCCAGCCATGCAGCCTCTACTCCTCTGAGGTGGTTCTCCAGGGGGTTGGGGGGTTGGTGGGTCGGCGGTGGGGGTGGAACGAGGGCTCTGGCTCCCTTGCATGTTTATTTATTTTCCTCTTTCCATCATCAATGAATACTGCATTTATGTATTTTACCGTGGATTTATTTCGAACAGAGAATAAACTTATTTTGAAAGATAACATTCAAGGTCCTTTACCAGAGTTTAGGGACCTCATATTGGCCAATCAAGTTAAAGGAAATCTCTGATCCATTCTCTTATATGAAATAAGCATTTTAGAGTACCAGGGATTACACCCAGATTGCACCCACCACTTATTGAAATGCTCTTCTTTATTTCTCCCTTCTAGGTAACAATGGAAAACCCTCTGCTTTTCTCCAAGGTCAGTATCCAGTTTCCAGTGTTTGCCCCTGATTTTGATGACATGGAGCAAACTGCATTTACCCTGTAACGTGATTTTGATGGCATGCTTTGCCCCGTCTTTTTCTGTCACCACTAGTGCCAGTGGTCAGCATATGTTTTAAGGTGTCGTCACATTTTCATGGTAACCTTAGCTGATTTTAACAATGGTGCGGGGAGTAGGGGGCCATCTGCATTTCAAACTAACCACATATGGGTAGGTTATTTTGAAAGGCTTTCCCTGATGATACTAATATGAAAAGGGAGCTTCAGTAGTAAATGGTGAAGGAGATGGAGCGAGAGAGGGAAGGAACCATCCACAGGAGCTTTTTTAGACACTATTTTAATTAATATATATTTATTTTATTAAAATAAACAATAAATAATGTAACTATGCAAGCTGTGATGTGTAACGAGCCCTTATTAACTTTAGTGTTGCTCTGCAAGAGTATAGATTTGTACGAAACCTTTTTTTTTAATACGTTTAATTTTATAATTTCTAGAAGTTTTGTCACAGTGTTTTAAATTTGAATGTGTACGTATTCATTTTCTGCAGTCTTTTGAAATATGTAAAGGTACTCTTAGAAATCACTCATTTTCAAGCAGCACTATTTTATGAAGACACCGCAGAGCCCTGCCGGTAGAACTATACCTGCACTATCGGCTGTTCCTCATGAAGTCCTGTCAGCAAGTTTAGCAAATTGAGGCTGGCTCTCTAGACATTAATTCCGTTTTGTAAAACTATCGTACCAGTTTAAATCTAAAGACTTGCAGTCTTTAAGCGATACACAGAGTTACACATTCATTGCCCCTGATCTCTCTTTATAAGGCCTGTTACAGTTAGGCAAACGAACGAAAGCTGGTTAGATGTTAATGGGGTTTTGTAAAATTTTTGTATATCAATAATAATGTCTGCCAATAATCTCTATAATACTTTGTGTGCATTTAAGAGAATCCCCGATCAGAGACAGTTACAGCAGGGCATACAAAAAAACATGACAAATGTAAAGCCTAGGCAGCAAAGCTGAAAATGGGGGAGGGGTTGCCCATTCTTGACCCTTTACAAGCATTACAATTCTGTTTTTAAAAGTATCAGTTTCAGGTTGCTGTGGTCCACAGGAGAGGATAATAAGAGGCAGGAATATAGAGATCATTGGGGAGAGATCAGGAAGGAGAGCACATTTTTGTCCTCAACTTTAGCATTAGCATTAGCATTTTTGAGGGGGATTTTTTATTTTTATTATTTTTTGCTATCTGCCTTTTATTTTGCTCCATTAAAATCACTTCTATTGGTGGTTTAAAAATTGTGTGAGCTGCTTCTTTCTAATATTTAAAACTAAACTGCTCTAAATAGCTTTAGGATGTCACAGTGAAGACAACAGTTTTGTGTTAGAAATTATAACATGTTTCTATTTTATTTATTATGTATTTCTTAGCAGATGCCCTTATCCAGGGCGACTTACAATTGTTACAAGATATCACATTATTTTTTACATACAATTACCCATTTATACAGTTGGGTTTTTACTGGAGAAACAATAGGTAAAGTACCTCGCTCAAGGGTACAACAGCAGTGTCCCCTACCTGGGACTGAACCCACAACCCTCTGGTCAAGAGTCCAGAGCCCTAACCACTACTCCACACTGTTATAAAAGAGAATGAAGTACTAAGGGAGCTAGCAGCACTTAAAATAAACAAATCCTCAGGGCCTGATGGAATCTGCCCAGGAGTCCTCAGGAAAACTGGAGAAGAGATTTTTAAACCAATATGTTATATATCCAACAAATCTATAAATAAAGAAGCCACCCCACTGGAATCGAAAATTGGCAATGTTTTTCCTATATTTAAAAAGGGAGATAAATTTGACCCTGGGAACTACAGACTTATAAGTTTAGCATCAATCATATGTAACATCATGGAAACTAGTATAGTAACAACATTATAGGCAATAGACAACAAGGGTAGATCTTGTTTAACTAATTTACTAGATTTCTTTCAGGAGGTGACTACTACTAGAGTGGACAAAGATAATGTATATGACAATCCACTTAGATTTTCAAAAAGCATTTGACAAAGTACAGCACGAAAGACTATACCTAAAGATTAAATCAGTAGAAATAAATGGCAAAGTAGCAGCATGGATTCATAACTGGTTACAAGTTAGAAAGCAGAGAGTTATAGTTAGTGGTCAGGCATCAAACTGGGGTAGCGTAACAAGTGGGGTACCACAGGGATCAGTATTGGGACCATTGTTATTCTTACTTTATGTAAATTACTTGGACCAATACGTAATCATTAAGCTATGCAAATATGCAGACGACATAAAACTGGCTGGTAATGTTAGTCATTAGTGATAGTGCACAGGAGTTTGCAGGCTGGTAATGTTAGTCATTAGTGATAGTACACAGGAGTTTGCCCATTACGGTAACCATCTGGAAATGTCACCCCACAGTTGTGAAAAGACCAAATCGACTTGCAGTTTACCAAACCACAAACTCAGGGCCGTGGATCAGAAAAAATACAAATAAAAGAGACATTCAAGTTGACCGTGAGATATTAAATTCACTAGTTCAGCAAGTCTCCTATGTTCATAAAAACATTTTCAAGGGCATTGGGGCCAACTAAGTTTGTCCAGTTCCTAGCAGCTGATTGATCTCAAAACTTTGTCACGTTGGGTCTTAAAGGATCCAAGTGATTCTGCCTCAACATTATGACAGGTAACCCATTCCATCCCAACAGTCTCTGTGTGAAGAATCGGCCCCTTCCCTCTGTCCCAAGTCTACCACTTAATTTCCAACTGTGTCCTCTGGTCCTGAAAGTATTGGTTGGGGTTAACTGTTATAAGCTAAGTGAGAACTGAACATGCTGCAGAACGTGCAGGTGCCCCGCTGCCTTACCCACTAGCCTCACTGCAGAGGTGATAGAAAGCAGTCATCAGTGCGTCATTAGTAATCATTTTCAAAAACAGTGTAACAACAGAAACAGGTGTTAATGCTTGCCATTTCCTCTTCTGTAGGAGTTGATTATGTTTCTATTTCATCCCTCTGACTCTCAATCTATATATTGAAAGCAGCTCTACTGTAAATACAGCAGAGCAGGATGGACGATATATGTAGGCTGTCCTACCAGTAATACAAACAGGGACTGAGTGTTCCTTTCCAGCTACTACTTATATAAAATGAATACTAACACTATAAAATGGATTAGGATAATTACTTTGAGAACACCCTATGGTAAGTGGCTTATAGAATTTTTAGTTTTTTTAATATGATTTTTATTAATGTCAGTGTATTAACATTGGTAGAAAACACAAAAAAATCTAAACCATACTACCATAAAGCGTAACAAGCCATATGTAATTTTTTGGCACACTTAATGGGATTTAAAACTTCTAATAATGGGACACATTATTAGAAGTGTATATATATATATATATATATATATATATATATATATATATATATATATATATATATATATATGGGCAGCTGGCTATTTGAGCTATATATATATATATATATATATACATATATATATATATATATATATATATATATATATATATATATATATATATATATATATATATATATATATTTTATTTCAGATTTACCGGCAGTACTAAAGTGTAATTTGTTGTTTGAAAATATTGTATTTGAAGCTGATTTCAGCTGCCATGCATGGTGGTAATGTCACCAAAATAACTACAAAATACTGAGAATGCCTCAGGCCGTAATAAACTACTTTTGCAAATACAGACTTGTGTAAATACAAAAACTATACACTAGAAATTAGATTAAAATCAAATGAAATATTAAATACATTCATAAAACTATAAGCATTATTATTATTATTATTATTATTATTACAGTAGGACATTATTATTATTATTATTATTATTATTATTATTATTATTATTATTATTATTATGATGATTATTATTATTATTACTATTATTATTTGATATAATAATACAGAGATCAGAGATGCTGGACATTGCTGTTTATTGTAACTGCCATAAAAACAGTGACATTTTTACCTACAGAAACACTGTTTAGATAATTGTTACTATTAAGGCGTAGTAATATTAATAGATCAGGTAAGTAAGTTGGTCTATGATGTCATAGCCGTGCCGTAAGACAATTATTACCGCACAGTCATGTGATCTTGTTCAGCCAATCACAGTACTTAATTTATCCAAGCCATTTTATAATTTGACTTAATCACCTAAACAAAGAACCTGTTCGTACTGCTAGGAACGAGTCGCTCCGTTTAAAGACTGTTTTCATTTTTATGTGTAAGCTTATCGATGTAAAGTTTGTATATTTCAACACATTAATATACATTCTAACGATTTATCAATTTATTGAAAATGCACCTTTCAATTTTTTTTTTTTTTTAACACAATAAGAGATTTTGGCAACCGTCTAATTGAAGTTGCTCTCTGATTGCTCAATTCTCTAGTTGTCACGCGAAAAAAAATAGGGGGTGCACCGATAAAGATTTTCTTGGCTGATACCGATAGCCAATGGTATCTACCCATATCAGCCGATACCGATAGGATACCAATAATAAATATATAGTGCAGATAAGCTATTGTAAACTACTAGAACAAGGCATAGGGCCTGTATTTAAACTGGTTTATAATTGTAAATGTTAAAAAATTAACAGATATCATTTACTTGTTGAATTTATGACAAAAACTAACAGGTACTGTTTACTTGTTGCATTTACTTCAGAAAATGAATACAAAGAATAAAGTGGTATTATATCGTGTGCTTGAGAGCAATTTATACATTTGTTTTACAACATAGTCACACAAAAATAACACTTTGCATTTGTACTAGTGAAAACACTTCTGTAGAAAAAAACATAATGTGATATTAACTTTTATAGCCACTTACTGTTAAACATTGTGTATTATAACTTCGACCTATAAAAATTAGCCTACGCAATGCCAACTACAACAACGTTCGTTAAATTCTTACTGTAAGCATACACTGCTTAAAAATGCACTTAAATGATCACTTAATCAAAAACTAAAAAAATGGCATGAAAATATCTGGTTACAAAATTCAGTCAAACTTGAATTTGTTACTAATCAAGACGGTACAGTAATCAAAATGCCGCCGAATAGACACACAATCAATGCAGATTAAGCAACATAAACAAAAAATTACAAAAGGTAATTCCCATTTAACGTTTAGAGAGCCCACAACTCCTTGGAAGTTAGGAAGATTGTGGTCTTGGTTTTAAAAAAGTGCTTTTCACCTAAACTGTTTACGTTCAAGGATTTGATCAAGTGAGCTACCACATGGCGGAGGAGCTGAGGTGATGCCAAGCTGCCAGAGAGAGAGACGGAGCAGAGACATTGCAGAGGCAGTTTCGTAACTAACCGTGCATCAATGCTAATTTGCCTGGTTAATACTATTTTCTTACAAATAATAAATACCCCAATATTTATTACAGTTTTGTGAAAATTAGTCTGGTAATTGTATAGGCTATATATACTCTAAACTACAATTAATAACAACAACAACAATGTTATTTAGGATTGACCTATTTTTTTTTAAAGCAACTGAATAATATTCTACTTGCAGTTTAGCATTGGATTGAACGTAGCGTCAAGTCTGTTCAGCTGCACACAACTCACTATCCTATTGTTGTCTTCAGATATCTAAAAAAAAATCCAAACACCGCTCTTTTGAAACGTATTTATTGCATTTTGGTCACACGTTACACAGCACTGGGAAAATGAGTGTCTGTGTTCTTGTGCCATATGCATACCTGACCAAACATTAAATTCTGTGCTAGAAGAAATTCAAGCATGAATATTGGTGTACATTATCGGCTAAAATAACAAAAACTGCCGATAGCCGATTGTGTTTTTTTCCGTTATATCGGTGACATGCCGATAATCTACTGATTATCGGTGCACCCCAAAAAAATAGTATTCAGTCCTATTTATTTTGCATCGCTCCAGTGTCACCCCTATAATATAAAATAGATCCTGGCACCATAATATTGTAACTGATTACACATTTTGTGTACAGCAGGTTTTGTGTTTCATGCATGCATCAGCTACGGATGTTACTCTACTTCCGTTACCTCTAACTCCTAGCCTGTTACGCAATATCCCGAAGCCCCCACGCCTCCTGATGTATCGCCTGGAGTGTGAAAGATACTTCTCACAAGTATAGGTTCTATACATTTTGTCGCATTGCATCTGGTGTGTTGGAGTATTGTAGGCAGGCTGAGTCACTCACATGGTTCAGACTGCTTGGGCCATTCAATTTCTCTGATTTTGTGCCTTCAATGGCAAAATCCTATAATGTGTAAACGAATACTAGAAAGAATAACCCTGGCGACATTAAGACTCTTTGTATTGTTCTTGCAGGGGTGGAATTGAATGAGATGCTGGAATCGAAGATGCTAAACTGGAATGTCGTGGACAACATAGATAACAAAATAAATGAATCACTGGTTGTTCAGGAAAAAGGAGTTTACTTTGTTCACCTTCAGGTATCATTTAGTGGAAAAAACTGCAGTGAATTAAAGGTCTTTTTGGATGTAAAATATACAGAGAGAACTGAAAACTACACAGTCTCCTATGGGAAAGGGTGCCCAACAAGAGAAAAAGAAAAGTGGCTCCAATCCATCAGCCATACCATTCTTATTAGGTTGGCTGAAGGAAATGAAATCATAGTTAGAGTTGAGCCCTACCACTTGGTGCTTTTTCAAAGTGATCCGAAAACTACTTTCCTCACAGTCTTTAAGTATTCTGATTGACGGAAAAGTCTTCCCATGCATAGCATGTCTCTGCCGTGCAAGTTCAGCTATGGTATTTAGATGTGATAATCATCAAGCCCTTTTAAGTTATAATTCTCATAAATCATAGCACCTCATTTCAATACGTATTTTATACTTTTTTATGCTAATTCTATTTTATAATTTAACTAATATTGTGATCACATTGTATGAGTGTGCCAGTTATTTAGATTTGCTTCTTATTCCTTTATATTGTATTAGCCAGCTAAGACAAACCTGCCTCACCTACTATATTGGGTTTTGTCTCCCGAGGAGAAGTGCTATTGTCAGCTTTTGTTGACAGGCAAAACATCCGTTGTTTATATTTGCTAACTATGCAAGAAACAGAGAGGATTATCTCTAACTGCACTGCTTAGAGATCGTTGATCAGAGGGTGACATTCACTGCATTGCTCAGAGAGCACCAATCAGAGTGACATTCACTGCACTGCTCAGAGAGCACCAATCAGTGACATTCACTGCACTGCTCAGAGATCGCTCTTAATTCTGTAAAACAGAAATTAAAATAATTATTAAACCCCTATTTTATGGCAGTTATGCAGTGCCATCTAGAAAAGGGTTGACTAAATATTTAGAGTACAAAAATTGAAATGGAATTAATATAAAAAGGCAGAAAAGGGACTGGCATTTTAGATTAAACTGACATGGTTGCTTACAGTAGATGGATGGAGTTACAGTATAACAAATGTAAAAAAAAAAGTGAGAGATTATTGTTCACTTGAATTTCAATCAAAATAAAGCAATACTGTAGTAGCAAATCCAAATAATTGCACAGGCATATGTTGTATATATGAAGTTCATTCATCTCATCAGTCACTAGGCATCGGTCTATAGTGCTGAAATCCTTTTGAGAAAAATCATTTTTTAGCTCTTCAATTATAGGTTAAGACTATTTTTTCTAAAACACTGGATATGAAAATTGGAAAAAAACTACATACCCCCCCCCCATTGCTTTTTAATAGTTTTCATTGTGGTGTAAAATGTGAGGACACACATTTATTTATTGCCCTGCTATGGTCTTACAGACAGTATTTGCAGTTTTTAAAGACCCATTTCTCAGTGTACCTGTAAGTTGCCTATGACAGTAACACCTCAGGATATTATTCTGAGCTTTCTTGCAGTTATAAAAACATTGGGCTTGATTTATTAAACGCTGATTGGATCTGCGAACCCTCTGCAATCACAGCTTACAGTTACAGGACCTATTTGCATAAAATGTGACTCAGTTTTGACCTGTAAATAGCAAAGTATGTACAGTAAAACTAATGTGATTACAGTTCTTGATTTGTTTGGACTAAGGCTGTAGTCTATTCTCTGTATTATTAATAGTGACAGCCATGTCTCACTTGCCTGGCTTCAGTGCCACTGTGAAAAGCACCTTGTAAAAATGCAGCTCATCTTCTTATTTTATTTATTTACATGTTATTACTATAGATCTTTACACCAGATTGTCATTAACTCATTTGTCACAATGGAGTTTGTGATTATTTTATTTATTTATTTTTACAGCACTTCCTATTTCTAAACGAATGGCCAGCAGCTACTTAATTAAGCAACTAAACATTAAGTAAATCTGCTGCCAACGCTATATCATCTAGTCTTATTTAATAAACCATTTGATGCCGACTTCATATTTTCAATGATATAGAAACTTCTCAAGCAAAAACAAAATACTACTCTTTTTTAACTGTGTTTTAATATAGCTGCCACTGACACATTGTCTGTCCCATTTGGTACACAGCTGTATTCTTTGATTCAATCCATAAAGTTCCATTATAAGTCCAATACTGTACATTGTTTTAGCCTGTCTATCAATGATACAGACTACATGCTTTTCACATATACATTTAACTTCATGCTTACAAACCATTTACTTGTAGCTGTATTCCTCTGGGGATGTTTGTAACTACCTTTCAGATAATGACATCCTAAATTTGAAATGCATCCCCAGATTTAGTTTTATAGAAAGGGTCATGGGTTGTGGTGGTATCTCTGACGAATCACTGCTCGTGTTTCATTGCTTTAATGTATCAGAAAGCCCTCTGCACCCGGACACGTCAGCAAATTGTCTTCACACCAGACTCCCTGTCCATTGCCATTTCCATATGAAAGACACTCACTTCGGGTTCCAGTCTAGTGACCCAATGCATGTTTAGGCAAGGACAGGCTTAACTGATAAAATCTTTGTTTGCTTCTATAAATGGTTCTTAAAAGTCACGGTGGAGTTTTAGATATCTGAGCCCTATTTCGAGTAGCTCTATCAAAGCTGGTTCATACTTCATTCGTACATATCATGTAGCTGTACATTGCAAAGGATGTACATTTCTGATTATACTATTTTGTATATGTCTGTGATGTTGGACTGGAAAGGCAATTGTTTATGTACTGATCATTTCTATGCAATTGATTATCCCTGAACATAATTAAATAGAAATATAAATATAATTAAATATAATATTGGTAGGAAAGGTTTATTACTTATCCTACATTGCTGATATAACAAAATGCAATAAAAAGTTATTCACATATAATTTATGGAAATTGAAAAATTACTGATCAGTTTTTGAAATATGCTACAATTACAAAAAAGTAAAGCAGTTACTAAAAACGTATTATTATTATTATTATTATTATTATTATTATTATTATTATTATTATTATTATTATTATTAATGTCACTTGTATTACATATAAATACAATTAATATTAATAACTGGCATATGTTCTAATTATAACACTGTATCTTATTTATTTAAATTATTATTTGTATAACCGTTTGACATTTACCTTAATCTTTTATTATTTCTTTAACTGTTTAATGATCTTCTCTTCCCAATCACATTTCAACATCCCACCAGTGACTCACACATGCGGCACAACACATATGACATTTCTGTACGCGTATGTCGTATATCATGGCCGTACGCCCATTCCATACAAATGTTTCAGCTGTACAGGCAGAAGTATGAACTTGGCTGGAATCCCAGAACACTCCCATGACCACGCCCCCATCATCGTTAACTTCCTGTGGTGTTTTTTGTTCATTTGATATATAACAGTTAAAATGAATCATCAATGCTAATATTTTATGACGTACTTGTTCCCCGATATGTATTCTCATCTAGTTATGTGACATTTTTCACCCAACTGAAAAAGTAATGGTTAAGACTGAAATTACCACTTTAATGTGGTAAAAAAGATACTGAAAACAAAGGTACTCTAGTCAGCACCTGCAATTCTCAAGAAACTACGCACTTGTGGTTAAAGTGTCAACCAGAACTACATTTTGGAAAACAATACAACCAGAGTGAGTGTCCTTGACCCCAAGGTGTATTATAAAAAAATGTCAAATTCTGACATGAGAATGTTTACATGTCTGTCTGCTTGATTTTGTAAATTATACTTTGTATTGGTAATTGATACATGCCTTTATTCATTTTTTAAGTTAAAAAATTAAGCTCACTCACTAGGGGTATACACAAATGACTAATGTAGATCAGGAATTTATGAATGTAATTTATTATGAATGTAACTCTGTTGATATTTATGGATTTGACGGTTTCAATTCTGTAACTTAAAAAGCTCCTATTTACCTGTCAAAAAATGTCACCAAACTGTAAGCTACTGGCTGAAAACACTTTGTCTTTGTGTTGCAGTAAAATAAAATGGAAAAGATTGCATTTATCTTAATGAATTATATTATATCTTAATCATTTTGCAATATTTTATCTGTGTGAAGAATCATTGCTTTCAAAGGTGGCGCATCTATGCGCCCATGTGGGTCTTGTTCATAACCCTGCTCACTGCCCTGGACACTAGAATGAGGGACAGATTAAAGAATCAAACTGCTTAACTTGCTCACTGCAAGACTGATAGGAATTACATATTACTGATGCCTGGATGAGCCAGCAGATGCTGTGCCATCAACCTGAAGTTTGAACAGAAACACAATATTTGATTTGTAACCTATATGTGTGATTCGGGGGGTAGGAACTAGGGCTCCACCTCCAGTATGTCACTCCATTTAAACCCTGGAATGCACCCTATTCTCTGTCTTGCTTTTTCATTTGCGTTTCGTCACGCAGCTCTGCAGATCCCTACTTTTCATTTCCATTTTCCGCTGTCTGTGCTTCCCTATGCTTTACCAGGCTTTCACTTTACATTATTACACTTTTCTCTACTTTTGCTGTGGGAAACATTTATAAGGATTTATATTGCCTATGCTTTGCTGTGTGTTACGCTTTGTTGTTCTTTGTTGTGCTTTACTATGGGAAACTTTTATCCCCCTGCTTTCTATTCCCCCTTGGAAGATTATCAATTTAGTTACTCACTTGCTTACTGTATTTTCCCTCTCGCTGGACATCATTGAACTCAAAAATCCAGCAAAAGGTTCCCGGGGAGTCTGTCTGCCCTGTTGCTTCTCTCCCCCCCGACAACGCTGCTGGCTCATCTCCCCTTGCCTCCGCTGATCCCGCCACGCCGGCACAGGCCAGCAGGATTTATTAAACACAAAATAGAAAGTAAACAAACGGGTCATGTGATGCTACGAATGATGGTAATGCACAGAGAACACATACAAGACAGGCAGGCAGCAAGTCTCAATCAAGCGCCTGTCTGTAAACAATCATTTGATCAAACATAACTTCAAAAAGTACACAAAACACATATAAATTATACTAACACTAATTCCCTGTGGTAAAAGAAAACAGTAAATAAATGAAAAGGGAAAGAATGTACACTTACATGTTGAATACAGTAATTACACGTCCTTTCTCTTGGAAAAATTCCAGCGTAGATTGCTCCTCACGCCTCGCTCCAACGATTGCATTCGTCATGCATGATTCGTACTACAATAGGTAATCTTTGAATTAGTCAACGAGGGTCTTTGTTTTCACTGAGAGAATAACACACTTGACACTGGAGAAAGTTCAGTGTCATGTAGATCATACAGTCCTTGTCATCAGAAATATATTGCAAATGTCGAGGATATTGTATATTTTAACAGAAAGCTAAATTTAATTAATTTTAATCTAATGTGTCTAGCTTTGCCTAGCGATAACAATCAATCTAACACCTTGAATGCATCAGGCACTCAGGAAACAAAAAGTTAATTACCCAGTATAGTAAGAGAAAGGCGGTTTAACACAGAGCCTGAAAGAAAGAGAAAAATGACCACTTTAAATTAGCTTAAATAAAACAAGAGATTTAAGACAAATTTCACATCATATTGATTTAATACCACTAGGAGTACAAGATGCAAGCGTTTTTATTCATAAATTGCCTAACAAGCATAGAATAACCCAGGTAACAAATCCCCAAGAGAATTAAACTGTTTGCAATGTTTAAAGGAATGTCATTTCTTATGGTAAAAATAACAGGAATTCAGAATAAAATCAGAATTATTTAGCAAAAGTTATGCACGTTTTAAAAGTTTCCCCTTTCCAGATTATGATAATGAACTAATCAGACAGAGGAAGGGGGGCGGGGGGGAGGAATCAATCAAGGTTACAAGCCCATTCAGGGACAAACTAGCCAATCGGAGCATGTGGCGGGAAATTCAAACCATCTCTTTGTTTGAAAAGTATAAAAGCTGACTGTAAACATAAGCTCCTTGCCCCTCGGATCTGCGGAGCCCCTTTAATCGCTGGATACCTGCCCCTCTGATCTCCTGACAACTCCGCTGAGCCCCTCTCATCTCCTGACCAGCGCCCCTCTGATCGCTGGTTACCTGCCCCTCTGATCTCCTGACGGCTCCGCTGGGCCCCTCTCATCTCCTGACCTGCGCCCCTCTCATCGCTGGATACCTGGCCCCCTGATCTCCTCCTCGGATCCCTGCTCACTCAGATTCAAAGAAACTACAAGACTGTACCTGCAGCCCTCAGCTCTCAGTATCTATCCATCTAGGTCAGGGGCCCTGACACTCGGAGAAACACAAGTGTGCCCGAGTTGTTGCTGCGATGAAGTCATGGACCAGGATGGAACAACACATAAACAATGAATGGGCGGGTGAAACTGAATGCAACGGCGCTCAGCGTTTTATTAAATAAACAAAACAAACAAAAGATTTAAACAAACAACAAACAAAAAGGCACAAGGGCCAAACAAATAAACAAATAAGTATTGTGCTGGTGAAAACCAGCACACTTAACAGTTGTTTTTTTTAAGCTCTCCTTGCTCGCTCTCCCGTACTCTCTTCTGTACACCCTCCACTCTAGTGCGGACAGCTGGAGGCTTTTATATTCTGGCCAAGGGGTTAACAAGCCATTAATTAACTATTACCCCTCGGCCATAGTCTGCACGAGTTTAGTAAGGATGCATGACTGTCAGCTAGTTAAATAAATCACTAGCTAATCAGTCACGCATCCTCACGAGGTTTTTAAACACAAAATCAATAACAAATAACAAATCGGCTTTCGCCGCGATAAACATAAATCATAATAAATAATAAACAAAGGGGCGGGACACTCCGCCACATATGCACCCCATTGTGCGCAGCACACATGGACTTTTGGGCCACCTCCCCCCTTAGTCCCCAAAGTCCCGGCTAGTAGTCCCGGCCCAGGAACAGGGGAAGCAAGGTGTCTCCGGGGGGTGGCCACGGCGGGATGTCCTCCTCCCACCCAAACAGCTGTAGTGTCCCAGTGGACCGCGCACAGGCCGGCTCCTCCGGCCAAGGACATTTTGGGGGTGGTCTCCAGCCCTCCCCTCCTTCTTCATGGCCGGCAGCTCCCCTCCGTGGGGCTCCAGCCACCCGTTTTCCTGCAGCGAAATTGCTGCAGGGGGAGCTAGTCTCCTGACCTCCCCCCCTTCTTCATGGCCGGCAGCTCCCCTCCGTGGGGTTCCGACCACAGTTTCTCCTGCTGCGAAAGTGCGGCTGGGGGAGCTGGTCTCCTGACCTCCCCTTCTTAGTGGCCGGCAGCTCCTTCATGGGGCTCCAGCCACAGTATTTCCTGCTGCATGGCAGGACTGGTAGCGACCCCAGGCGAAGCAGAGCCCACGGTGACCCCAGGCGAAGCAGGACCCTCGACGACCTCAGGCGAAGCAGGACCCTTGACGACCCCTGGCAGCAGCAGCGGACCCTCGGGAGGTGACGGCATCAGCAGCAGACCCTCGGGAGGCGACGGCAGCAGCAATGGACCCTCGGGAGGCGAACTCAGGAGGGGAGCCCCTGGCCATGGAGGCGGCAGCGGGAGCTCCACTTCTTCCTCGTACCCTGTAACTGATGGCTCCACAGGCGATGTAGAGCAGCAGGCAGCCCCGGGCTCTGTGTAGCAGCAGACAGCCCCCGGCGATGCGGAGCAGCAGGCAGCCCCAGGCGATGCATGGCAGGCATCCTTGGGCGGTGCGAGGCAGGCATCCTTGGGCGGTGCGAGGTAGGCATCCTTAGGTGGTGCGAGGCAGGCATTCTTGGGTGGTGCGAGGCAGGGCAGGAGCAGTCCTTTCCATGGCGGTGGAGGTCGAACCAGCAGGTATTCACCCTCTGCTGGTGGAGGTAGTCCTCCCACGGTGGTGCAGACGGAACCAGCAGGTATCCACCCTCTGCTGGTGGAGGTGGGAGGGGTAAGCTGTCCTCCCACGGCGCTTGAGATGGAACCAGCAGGTATCCACCCTCTGCTGGTGGGAGGTCGGAGGGGCAAGCAGTCGTCCCACGGCGGCTGAGGCGGAACCAGCAGGCATTCACCCTCTGCTGGTAGAGCTGGGAGCGGCAAGCTGTTCTCCCACGGCGGTTGAGACGGAACCAGCAGGTATTCACCCTCTGCTGGTGGAGGTGGGAGCGGTAAGCTGTCCTCCCACGGCGCTTGAGATGGAACCAGCAGGTATTCACCCTCTGCTAGTGGAAGTGGTGGAGGTGGCGGAGGTAGAGGCAGCTCCCGCTGCTCTGCTCCTGCTGGTGGAAGCGGTGGAGGAGGCAGAGGCAGCAGGTATTCTTTCTCTGCTGCTGGTGGCCTAGGTTCTGGACCTGTGGGCCCCCCCCCCAGGTTCTGGACCTGTGGGCCCCCCCCCCGGGCGCTGGATGTACGGGCTCCCCCCTTCTGGGCGCTGGATGCACGGGCTCCCCCCTTCTGGGCGCTGGATGCACGGGGTCCCCCCTTCTTGGTGCTGGATGCACAGGCTCCCCCCTTCTGGGCGCTGGATTCACGGGCTCCCCCCTTCTGGATGCTGGATACACGGGCTTCCCCCCTTCTGGGCGCTGGATGCACAGGCTTCCCCCTTCTGGGCGCTGGATGCTCGCGCTCCCCCTCTTCGTATTGCGTGGGGCATATGGCCAACGTGTGCCCATATGCCCCACAGCCAGGGCAAAACTCTGCCACGAGGTTCGTAACATAAACCTCCCAGCCATCATCTCCGACCTCCTCCTGCTGTTGCTGTTGCTGCTGCAGCTTACCTCTCCTCCATCTCTTCCTACTCCTTCTCACTGCCTTCCTCTCCTGGGCTGGTTCCTCCTCCTCGTCCTGGAAGGGGCAGATCACCACCGTGTGCCAGTACACCCCTCAAGCAAGGCACCAGCCTTGGTCCTCCAGACCACCAGGGAGGTCCTCCAGTTCCCCACAGCCATCTCACCTGCTCCAGCCTTCCATTATTTTTTTTATTTTTTTTTTCCCAAAACACGAAAAAAACGAACAAAAAAAACGAACAAAAAAAACGCCCTTTGCTGTTCCTGGTCCGGCTCCTGGAGGCGTTATTTATCCCACTCTGACACCATATGTGGCCGAGTTGTTGCTGCTGACGTCACGGAACAGGAAGGAACAACACATAAACAATGAATGGGCGGATGAAACTGAACGCAATGGCGCTCAGCGTTTTATTAAATAAACAAAACAAACAAAAGATTTAAACAAACAACAAACACAAAGGCACAAGGGCCAAATAAATAAACAAATAACTATCATGCTGGTGAAAACCAGCACACTTAGCAGTTGTTTTTAACAGTTGTTTTTTTTAAGCTCTCCTTGCTCGCTCGTACTCTCCTCTGTACACCCTCCACTCTAGTGCAGACAGCTGGAGGCTTTTACATTCTGGCCGAGGGGTTAACTAGCCATTAATTAATTATTACCCCTCGGCCACAGTCTGCACGAGTTTTGTAAGGATGCGTGACTGTCAGCTAGTTAAATAAATCACTAGCTAATCAGTCACGCATCCTCACGAGGTTTTTAAGCACAAAAACAATAACAAATAACAAATCGGCTTTTGCGGTGATAAACATTAATCATAATAAATAAATAATAAGCAAAGGGGAGGGACACTCCGCCACAACAAGGTAACAGAACGCTGAAAGTGACTGCTTTCCAGGCTAGGTAACAATACTCTTAAATATCTATTCAGGTATTGTGTGACCCCTTGTTGTTGTGTCAGTATGTACTACTATTTATTTGGTAAATTGTTGTTTAAAACCTTAGTCCTCATTGTAAAGCTTTTAATGTGACATAATTGTGTAACTGTTTTGTGTGATTTTCAAACTTATTTTGTTGCATGCTTAATAAATACCATCTTTCTAAGATTCCGAGTACTGAGTCATTCACTCATGTTGAACAAACATGATTTATGAACTTTGAACAGTCTGGAATGTGGTCTATTTCTGGCTTGTTGTAACGGTTCTTGCTGTTGGGATTGTTAAAAACGGGTGTTCCATGGGCTCCCGAGTAGCGCATCCAGTAAAGGCGCTCCGCGTGGAGTGCAGGATGTGCCTTATAGTCTGGACGTTGCAAGTTCGAGCCCAGGCTATTCCTTTGCAGACCAAGGACGGGAGCTTCCAGGGGGCGGCGCTCAATTGGCCACGCGCCACCCGGGGGGAGGGAGGGTTAGGTTGGCCAGGGTGTCCTCGGCTCACCGCACACCAGCGACCCCTGTAGTCTGGCCGGGCGCCTGCGGGCTTGCCTATAAGCTGCCCGAGAGCTGCGTTGTTCTCTGACGCTTTAGCTCTTGGGTGGCTGCATGGTGAGTCCATGCAGCCACCGCAGTGTGAAAAAAAGCGGTCGGCTGACGGTACACGCTTCGGAGGACAGCGTGTGTTCGTCTTCGCCCTCCCGAGTCAGCGCAGGGGTGGTAGCGGTGAGCTGAGCATAACAAAATAATTGGCCATTCCAAATTGGGAGAAAATAATAAAAAATAATTGGCAACGACTAAATTTCTAAAAAAAAAAGGGTTTTATAAGAAGGGTTCATTATAGTGAAGTTAGCCTGTATGTGTGTGTATATATATATAAAGTTAATTTCAAGTTAATAGTTAAGTTAATTAGAAGATCTCTCTGATACGTATCTGAAGAATCTTTTCTTGCAAGTATGGACGGCAAACTTTCAATGTTTTCTAAAAAAAAAATCCCAATTTGGATCTATATCCGGATGCTTCTCCATAGTACGCTGCAGTGTTTCAATTATAATTTTCCCTTTCCGGTCCGACATCATAGGTCCGACATCATCAAAAAGACGTAAAACACAGGTCTCTAGTCGTTTTTGCTCTGGAAAAAGCCAAGAAAACCATTCAATGGCCAGGTCTCCTTTATTTTGGCAACAGAGTCAGTACTGCTCAGGCAGTGAGTTCTCCCGTATGCTTTCAGAAAAAACACCGAAACAGTCTTCTCCAATCAGTGTCCAAAAAGTCTTATAAATTCCACAGGCAGGCCATCAATCCCTGGCGCCTTTCCTGTATTCAGACCGTCCAGAGCTTCCGAGAGCTCTCGCAGTGTCAGCTCTCCCTCGAGCCTCTCTTTCCCCTCTTCAGGTACCTGAGTCAGATCAAAGAAACCCTGGGCTCCCTCAGATTCGTCCACAGCCTCCGCCATGAACACACCCGTGTAGAAGTCTTCCAGCAAAACTCCGGATCTCTCCAGGCTCAATCAGAAACTGTCCAACTGCTGTACAAAGACAGTGGATTACTTTGCTCTGAGCTGTCTTTTTTCCCCCAAAGCACTCATTTTCTGTTGGTGCATCCATCTGTGACAGGCTCTGAAACCTTGATCGTACCAGTGCACCTAGTACCGTGTATCTAACAGGTCAGCCAGTCTCCTCTTCTTAGTCTTTAGGTCCTAAAACCTTTATCATAGCTAGTTCTATGGAGCTCAGTAATGTCTGCCTCCAGCTCTTTCATTACTTCGCTAGTACTTTTGTAATGCGCTTTTAGTGTTCTGTTGACAAAGAATTTCTATTTGTACCTGGCTATATCCCACTACTGACTCAGGGACAAAAAGGCACATTTTTGCCTTTTCCACCTTTCCAAAAAAACATTTCACAAAGTGAGCATTCTGTAGTAATCTTGTAATAAAATGCCAATAAGAAGAATAACACCTTGGAGAGAGAAAGAGAGAATAACCACATCTAAAATCACAATACTGTGATCCAAAAAAACAGTAGGGCAGATCACTGACTTAATACTAGAACCGCCACGGTTATTCTCATACTCAAAACCACCGCCGGCAATCATTATGACATTATGAAGTTACAGTGGTTCTCAAAAGTATTCACCCTCCTTGGACTTTTCCACATTTTATTGTGTTACAACATGGAATCAAAATGGATTTAATTAAAAGTTTCTGCCACGGATCAACACAAAAAAAGTCCATAATGTCAAAGTGAAAAATAAAATCTACAAATTGTTCTAAATTAATTACAAATATAAAACATCATTCCGGATCTTAAAAAAATATTATCCTTCTCTCCCATTATTGAGTGCATAAACATTAACATAATTAAACATTTTATTTTTCAAACAAGCCTGAAAGTGCAATAATCTCCCTTGCATTACTTCAGGTTTACATTTTGGAGTAAATAAAACTGCAACTTCTTGGCTAAGAAAAACCTCCCCTTCCATTCATTAAACCAATCAGGTGTATTTCTGTCATCTGTTTGCTTTTCCTGTAGGAAAGCTACACTGATTTGTTTTTTAAACAAATAATCAAAAGCCGCTGCCCTCTTTACCACATCTCTACCTCCATTCATATTCAAAGTGCACAATTTAATATTCTGCATATTAGGAGCAGTCATGGGATATAGTTATAAATATGGTTTGTGAAAAGTAACTTACTTGAAAATAATTAAATACATATCGCAGAAAGTAACTATTATTTGAAAATAATTAAATACAGATTGCAGAAAGTAACTATTATTTGAAAATATTTAAATATGAGTAAAGTAGTTGAAATACTTTAAACTCTTCATAAGTATGTAACTGTAACATACATCAGTCTAATTATTATCCTGCATTCTAAGCAGGTTAAGCTGTGTCCTTGTTAACCACTCAGATATCTTTTGGAAACTGCTCTATTTCAATTAGATTTAATTTGATCAATTAATTGAAATATTTTGATATTTTATTTCAGTGGGTAAATATTTAAAAACAATTAAATATCTTTAACCACTGGTTTAATGGCCTGTTTTGAAGTTATTGAATTGAACATGTTTAGCATTTTCCTCATTAGAAATCCTCCTCAACCACCATGTGGTAATTGCAAGACTTAGTACATAATTAAACATTTAGGGTAATAATTAGGCTTTAGTTTTTGATTATTCATTAACTATTTGGAAGATATATATATATATATATATATATATATATATATATATATATATATATATATATATATATATATATTTTTTTTTTTTTTTTCAAATAACTTACATATTTAAATATTTTCAAATAGTATTTGTTTACTGCAATTTAAAAATAATATACAGTATATTTTCAAATAATATCTGACTTTGTGCAATTAATATTTGAATATTTAAAAACAAAATTGATTTATTCAAGCATATATATTTAAATATTTCAACTATTTCAAATAGTTGCTATTTACAAATAAAATATCAAATACAACTATATTTAGCCCAGGACTGTGAACTTTACTGAGCAAATTCTTTAATCTGTCACACTCTTTTTTTCCAATCCCAAGTACTGTAGCATCCCGCATCACCTGCTGAGCAGAACTTAAAAACAGTTGCAAATCAGGAAAGTGTTCTATTACACTAATCCCTCGTTTATCCTTAATAACCTCTAAAACCTCTCTTCTACGATATCCTCTGCCTGCTTTTCCCCAGATCTTTTACATTTTTTTGCTATATTCCCTACATGACCACAAGCAAAACACTTCAGTAATTCTGAGGTGGCAAAGACTACATAGTCACTGCCCGCTACCCGAAACCTGAAAGTGATATTTAATTCACAGTTTGTGTCATTTAGCAGCATATACAGCTGTCTCCTAAATGACACTACATGGTTTAACTCTTGCGCTTTACAGCCCAATGGAATCATAGTGATCTCCGACATTATCTGGCCATGGCAGCTCAACTCTCCGATTAATAATGCATTCTTTATAAATGGCGGGGCATTCGAAATAGTAACTTTTCTTACTGGAACAGCGAGAGGCAAAACAGAGACCAAAACATCATTGATTACTAAACCCTCCTGAACAGCTCTTTGAACTAACTCTTTACTGTTCAAAAACACCACCACTGTCTTATTCATTCGAGAAGTCGATTTTATATTTTTACATCCTACTACTTTTCCAAGCTCAATTGCACATTTCTCAACACTCACTAGCATTAACTATGATTTTAATGCCATGTCTGCGTGTGATGTTGTCAAAACAGGAGTCATGCCCTGTTGGGACTCCCCCTGCTGTGGCCATAACGGCCATCTCTGCTTCCATAAATTATAGATCAGATGTAACAGTCAAACAAAACAACCATAGAAAGAGAAAATAAAAACATTGTTTTATAAAAATAAAACAAAATGTAAGGAAAAAGAAAAAAGATTGGGGAAACCCCTTACTTACTCAGAACTCCACTCACTGCCCACACACACAGCTTCCTCACTCCCAGCAAACACAGTGACAGACAGCACCAACAGACAGATCGATGAGAAAGCGCGATAGATAGATAGATAGATAGATAGATAGATAGATAGATCGATGAGACAGCACGATACAGATAGACAGATAGATAGATGACAGCATGATAGACAGATAGATAGATCGATAGATAGATAGATAGATGAGACAGCACAATAGATAGATAGATAGATAGAGAGATAGATAGGTATTTTTTAATATCCTTTATTTCAATCAATCAAAACAATATTAACATTACACAACAAATAGCACAAATGTCCATACAAAACCCTCTATTACAACAATTACAAACACATTTTTAAATTATTATCTTTCACCAAACACACCACCTCCCCAATCGCCTGAAACTTTTCTAGCTGGTGCACCAATTTATAAAAAGTAAAATCAACTTTAATTCTTGAAATCACCAATGCTTTAAAAATAGGTATTACCGCATCAGTTAAAACTCCATTCATTTTATTTTTCCTACTTTTCAAAATTGCCATTTTTGCCTGGCCCAGTAGAAAAGTTGCCAATTGACAAAGATTTTTATTTCCTTTAGCATTCTTCACCCCAAAAATAAAAGTAGTTTGAGTAAAACTCAGACCCAATTCACTAAACAAATCATTCAATAACTCAAGCAAAGGCTTTAACCGATCACAAAATAAATAACAATGAAAAACTGTTTCCCTTATCAAGCAAAACTGACATGTATCTCCTCCCCCCGGCTGAATAATGGAGAGAAATGAGTTGGTGGCCACAATGGTATGCAATACTCTCCACTGTAGATCCCCCACTCTCTTAGGAACTGGTGATCTATACAGATTCCTCCAAGCAGGGGTGATGGAATTCTCTACCTGTAGCCTCTCTCGCCAATGTGTATCAGGCAAGTTTTTTAAATTTTGAAAATGCAACACTTTCACACACATCCGATACATTTCTTTTTTTTGTATCCCCCCGAACTGAACCTTATATCCTTCTCCAAACTTTAGGATCTGCCCCGGGGTATCAGTGGTCTGAACTACTGCAGGTTCAACTTGCAGGTCCAACTCTGGCGGTTCTGTCTCCAGCTGGCTTTTTCCTAAGAATAACTGACTCATCTGCTGTAACATCTCTGCAGGCAAAACAGCTTTAAGCTGCACTAAAAACCCCTCCATCACACGCACTGATCTCACACCCAGCTCTCTTGCTAGTGATTCTGCAGTTTTCCAGGCTCGGTTATCAAAATTAATTAAATCACCGACCTTCACTACTCCTATGGAAAATTAAAAGTAAAACAAAACTCTTTGATTGTAAAAGATTGCATGTTAACACTGAATTATAAATTAGAGGCTCTTCAAGCAACCAATACAACCCTACAGACTTCAAATCTCTGTTAATTCTAAAAACGTTCCAAGCATTCAGCATCCCCCTATAAAAAACAGGCAAGACCGAGAGATTTAACTTTCCACCATCTAATAAGAACAGATGCCTATCAAAATTCAACCCCCCTACTAAACGAAGGAAAGCAAAAGCCACTGTTCTCCAGGGTAGTGATTTTTGACAGTACAGCAGCCTCTGAAGTGACTGGAGTCTAAAAGCTGTTATTCTGCTTCTTATGTCCATCAGTCCCTGTCCTCCTTCTTCTACAGGCAAGTATAGCACCCCCTGCTTTATCCAATGCAGCCCATCCCAAAAGAAGCTCTGCAATAATCTCTGAATTTCCAACAGCAGAGATGGAGGGGGATCCCCACACATTAATCTGTGCCACAGCATTGATGTGACCAGGTTATTAATAATTAAAACTCTTCCTCTATAGGAAAGCTTAATTAGAAGTCACCGCCATTTATGCAATCGGCCTTTCACCTGATCCAGTATTCCTTCCCAGTTCTCTTTAGCCAGTCCCTGCTCTCCCAAGTGAACTCCCAAATATCTGAAAACCTCCCTGTTCCATTTAAGCCCTGATGGTAAATCTGGTGGTCTGCTGCCTTCCCACTCTCCAATTAAAAAGGCATTACTCTTGTCCCAATTTACCCGAGCAGAGGACACTCTTTCAAATACCCTCAAGCTCTCCTCTATTATCTGAATGTCTCTCTTATTTGTTACTAAAATAGCAAGATCATCAGCATAAGCCACCACCTTAACAGGCTCCATTGTCACAGTAGGGATAGACAACCCATTCAATATCTTTCTCAATTTTTACCATCAGGGGTTCAAATGACAGTGAATATAACATTCCTGATAGAGAACAACCCTGGCGAATTCCCCTTTGAACTTTAAAAGGAGCACATAATACACCATTTATTTTAAGTACACTAAAAATGATACTATAGAGCAACTTAATTTTCCCCCAAAAATTGGGACCAAAGCCAAATGACCTAATAACATCAAAAAGATACCGGTGGTCTACCCGGTCAAAAGCCTTCTCTTGATCCAGAGAGAGCAATCCAGCTTTAAAACCAAAGAGCTTGGAGGCAACTATTAAATCCCGCACCAAAAATATATTATCAAATATTGTTCGACCTGGTCCACAGTACGTTTGGTCTGAATGCACAATAGTGCTCATTACTCCGCTTAGTCTATTTGCCAATGCCTTCAACAAGATTTTATAGTCAGTGCAAAGAATACTTACGGGCCTCCAGTTCTTAATAAGACACAAGTCCCCTTTCTTAGGCAGCAGAGTCAGTACTGCGCGCCGGCAGCTCAGTGGCAGTTCATTTTCCACAATGCATTCCTCCATCACTTCCAAAAGGTCACCTCCCAATTCAGACCAGAAAGTTTTATAAAACTCAACAGGTATTCCATCGATTCCGGGTGTTTTGCCCGTGTTGAGCCCTTCCAGAGCTTTAGAAAGTTCCTGCAACGTCAGTGCAATCTCCAGGTTCTCCTTCTCGCCTTCTGGAACCTGCGTTAGCCCCTGGAGGAACTGCTTGGCTCCCTCAGATCCATCCACAGCCTCTGCCGTGTACAGTTGTGAAAAGAAACCCACAGTGTGCTCCCTGATAGCCTCAGGCTCACACAGCAACTGACCATTCACTGTTCTAAGACAGTGTATTGCTTTACTCTGAACCATTTTCTTTTCCAATGCAAAAAAATATTGAGTTGGAGCATCCATCTGAGAAAGCTTTAAAAACCTTGAATGTACCAATGCTCCCTGTACCCGTGAGTCCATCAACTCAGCCAAACTCCTCTTTTTGAGCTTCAGGTCTTCATAAAGCCTGTCACTGTATGTGGTCTCCAGTGCATTATGGAGTTCAGTAATCTCCTCCTCCAGCTCTCTCATCACCTCACTAGTGCTCTTTGTAGCATTCATAGTGTACTGCTGACAAAACAGTCGGGTCTGAATTTTACTCATGTCCCACCATTGCCTTATTGATAAAAATGCCTTTTTCTGCCTCCTCCACTGTTCCCAAAAGAATTTGAAACATTTTAAAAAATGATTATCTTTTAAAAGTTTAGTACTAAAATGCCAATAAGACGAATAAACATATGCAATAGGGATAATCATATTCAAACTGACCAAACTATGATCAGATAGACCTGTGGGGTGAATAGTACATTTAGAATAACAATTTAATTGATGCTTAAAAACATAAAACGTATCTAATCGAGCTAAACATATTATTCCCATCACTCCCCTTAGCCCAGGTATACTGTTTCACATCAGGATTCATTACTCTCCACACATCTTCCATATCCTGCGCTGTTAAAACAGTGACCAGCTCCTTAACTGACCTGGGGTGAGGCTCTGGGCCATTTCTGTCTAGCTTGTCGTCAACTGTACAGTTAAAATCACCAGCTATTAAAACCACTTCTTCAGTCTGACTCTGGGCAATAACTCCATTGAGATTCTGAAAAAACTGCACCCTCTCTCTCCCATCATTTGGTGCATAAATATTAACAAATACTAGCTTTCTACCTTCTACCGATACTTGCACTTTTAACAAGCGCCCTTTAATAACCTCACTTACATTGATAGAGTCATACTTAAACCCCTTCGCAAATAATATGGCAACTCCAGCACTAAAATTCGTTCCATGACTAAAAATAACCTCCCCTTCCCAATCCCGAATTTATTATTATCATCCTTATGGGTCTCCTGGAGCATGGCAACATCAACTTTCTTTTGGGTTAAATATTCAAACAGAGCTGCTCTCTTTGCACAATCTCTACCCCCATTAATATTTAATGTTCCTATATTAAGAGTCTGCATTATAGGTTTTAAAGGAGAAATACACTGGAATTTACACACACTAATAAAAATGTACACATGAAAAAGAAATAATGCTTGTGTAGACTTATCCATCATTACTTTTTTAGAGAGGCACGAACTTTACTTATTATATTTTTTAACTGATCTCTTTCCCTTTGCTCCATTCCCAATACAGCTGCATTACATCTAATTTGCTGTGCCGAATTTAAAAACAATTTTAAATCAGGGAAGTGATCAATAACTTCAATCCCTCTTTTCCTTTTAATGGAGCTTAAAAATGCCTGAATGCTTTCAGCACTATATACCCCCCTCTCGCTTGCTGACTAGCCGAGAGATCAGAGCTAACCGATGAGTCGGTATCACTGCCCCCATCTTCACTAAAATCGCCACCACTGCCTGTTGCGCAATGCATTTGAGCGCAATCCACTCTCTCAGATAACTCACTCACTGATTCATCAGCCTGATTGACTCCATCCTCAGAAACGAGGCTGCGTTTTGCTGTAAAACTGTGCCTATTTTTAGCCTTTCTTTTCCCTCTCTAACACTAAAACTGCACCTTCATTCTGTTCAACTACCACCCCCCCAGGTGTTTTAGACGATTCCTGCACCTCACTTTCCCCATCTACCGCACCAGACTCTACCAAACCAGGGTTGACTTTTTCAGTCTCTCTCTCCGTTCTAGTACTATCTACAGCGCTGCGATCCGAAGGTCCATCAACCGGGCTCCCCGGCTCAGCTACGCTCTCTCTCACCTCGATGACTTCTTCCCCCTCGCTTTCAGTTTCTCCTTCAGTCCTTTTACAGTTCTTCGCAATATGCCCTTTACAGCCACATTTAAAACACTTCATTGTATCAGAAGAAGCAAACACTACGTAATCACTACCCTCCACCCGAAACCTAAAAGCTACATTCAGTCGGGTCATTCAGCAGCAGATATACCTGTCTCCTGAAAGAAACTACATGCTTTAACTCAGGGGATTTACAACCCAGAGGAATCATTGTAATGCCTGACATTATTTGCCCATGACGACTTAGCTCTCTCACTATAAGTTCATTTTTCAGAAAAGACGGAATATTGGAAATTGTTATTTTCCTAGCGGGAGCTGCAAGAGGCAGAACAGACACTAACACTCTGTCAATAACCAAACCTTGCTGAACCATTTCGGGAACTATTATTTCATTGCTCAGAAATACAACTACAACCTTATTCATCCGTGACGCCGACTTGATATTCTCACACCAAGTTCCAAGTTCCAAGTTCTACCACACATTTCTCAACCGGGACAGACACATCCACTACAATTTTTATGCCATTTCTCCGTGTCATATGTTCAAAATTGGGAACTGATCCCCTCGGGATTCCCCCGACTTTGGCCATCACGGCCGTTAAAAAGACCCAACTATTACCCCTTCTTTTATTTTTGAAACCTATAACATAAATAACGGATGAAACGTGAAAAAAGAAAAGAACGCAAAAAAAACAACAGGGGAGAGAACCCCTCATTCACTCTGAGCTCCACACGCTGCAAGCACTCCCGACAAGCACCGCAACAGACAGACATACAGACAGCACGAGTACATAGATAGATAGCTAGATAGCTAGATAGCTAGATAGCTAGATAGATAGATAGATAGATAGATAGATAGATAGATAGATAGATAGAAAGAAAGATAGATAGATAGATACACAGTAGTGTACAAAAGGTTGGAAACAACAAATGATTTACAGCAAGACAAGGGGAGGATTGTATTGCCCATTGTTTCCTCAATCAGACCCATTACTTACTAAATTTCTTTTCTTTAAAAATATGCTAAATATTTTATTGAGCAAGACATCTCACAAGTAGAATGGTACCCCGAAATGTTATCCTTTTTCTAGGAAAAGCAGTAAAACTGAGGATGGGGAGTTTATTGCCGGATAACTTCACTCAGACTACTTGCTCACCAAATACCTTGGTATTCCTGAATAGATCATTGTCTCCTCTTTAAAAATATGCTAAAGATTTTAATGAGCAATCCATCTTACAGGTTCAGTGGTACAAGAAGAATAACACCTTGGAGAGAGAAAGAGAATAACCACATCTAAAATCACAATACTGTGATCCAAAAAAACAGTAGGGCAGATCACTGACTTAATACTAGAACCGCCACGGTTATTCTCATACTCAAAACCACCGCCGGCAATCATTATGATAGTTACACCAATATTAAAAAAAAAAAATGAAAGGCAAACTATCGGATACACCTCAAAATATGATCCATTAAATATGATCCATTAGCTACCAATGCTGAATGACTGGGTGGAGCATTTGTTCTCTAGTTTACCAAAAAAATGTTTTTCCTGAATGGTGAGTGCCAGGACTGGTGCAGTATTCAATGCAGTGCTGTCCTGGGCAGTCCTTAAGACTGGAACAGTATTCAATGCAGTGCTGTCCTGGGCAGTCCTTTAGACTGGTACAGTATTCAATGCAGTGCTGTCCTGGGCAGTCCTTAAGACTGGTACAGTATTCAATGCAGTGCTGTCCTGGGCAGTCCTTTAGACTGGTACAGTATTTAATGCAGTGCTGTCCTGGGAAGTCCTTAAGACTGGTACAGTATTCAATGCAGTGCTGTCCTGGGAAGTCCTTAAGACTGGTACAGTAATCAATGCAGTGCTGTCCTGGGCAGTCCTTAAGACTGGAACAGTATTCAATGCAGTGCTGTGCTGGGCAGTCCTTTAGACTGGTACAGTATTCAATGCAGTGCTGTGCTGGGCAGTCCTTAAGACTGGTACAGTAATCAATGCAGTGCTGTCCTGGGAAGTCCTTAAGACTGGTACATTATTCAATGCAGTGCTGTCCTGGGCAGTCCTTAAGACTGGTACAGTATTCAATGCAGTGCTGTCCTGGGCAGTCCTTAAGACTGGAACAGTATTCAATGCAGTGCTGTGCTGGGCAGTCCTTTAGACTGGTACAGTATTCAATGCAGTGCTGTGCTGGGCAGTCCTTTAGACTGGTACAGTATTCAATGCAGTGCTGTCCTGGAAAGTCCTTAAGACTGGTACAGTATTCAGTGCAGTGCTGTCCTGGGCAGTCCTGAGCCCGAAACCTATTTCTGAGGGTAAAATGAAGAGGAAATGTTATACCCAGTCATTCTGCATTGGTAGTAAGCATAATGGGGGACCACAGCACTTGCGGGACAGACCGCCAGGGCCAGATTAACTTATACATAAATTATGTTATAGTGTAGGGCCCCCAGCAGAACTTGGGCCCACGCAAGGTTGTCGTTTGCTTGGGACATTTAACAAAAACTGCATGTGGGCAGACGGGCCCACACACACAGAGGAAGAGTGGCACACAGAAGCTTGCTTTTGGTTAATTTTTTTCTTTTATGACGGCTAGGCATTTCTTTCTCGATTACAGCATACCTTGTCTCTGAGTTTCTCACACATGTAGCTTCCTGCTAATAATGTACAATACCAAATGCCCCACGCCCTCTACCTCCTAGGAGAGATCCGTCCCTAGTCCTACGTCAGAGGCATCAGTCTGCAGGATAGAATGTATGAATCATTCTCAATGTACGCATTAATTTATTTCAGTTTTAGGGCCAATTTAAAAACCTGTCCTGTCTCAAATGTGCACAGTATGCCCCTTTAACTTTTAGCAACTTTCCTTTATATGGGGGGTGGAATTTTAGGGAAAAAAGGCAGGTAAAGGTAAATGTGTACAATGCGGGAGGCTGAAGGAAATTCAAATGTGGATGGTTTTGAAGGGTTTAAGTCCATAGCGTTTGTTTCTCTCAGAAGTAAATCCATAGAAGGGATCTTCAAATAGGTTTGTGTGTTTTGCTATACAGTATATATATAATCCTGCTGCTATTGTGTATACAGTACATAATAGCTGCTGAACTTTCTGGTAAACTAACAAAACCACTGACCCATTAACCCCACTGGATGCTATATTATGCACTTGCTAATGCATTTGTACTTTACTGACTGGGAATGAAGCTTTTTTTATGTCTGTGATCCATATTGCATTATTTTATGTTCTATGTTCCCACAGATGTTTGAATGTATATTAAAAATCTCATTAACAACAGCGAGATTAAATTATTATCACTCGCATGTGATTTCTGTCGTATGGTATAAAGCAGTGGTGGCCAATACGTGGAGCATGGAGTATCAACACATAAGCATAGAATAGTTAACAGTGTTGATTGCATATTTAAAAATATAATTCCTGACAATGAATACATACAATGAAAAATCACATTCATTCCAAACAGTAGGCACTAAAAACTGTATGTGGCTTCCATACCTCAGTAACCCGAGCACCAAGCATGGTTCATAGTGCACACTTGCGAGGTTGTGTTTGGTGGTTTCAATGGATCACTTTGTGGTGTGAGTTACAAAAGACAGGGAAAGCCTTCAGTGCCTTCAAGTCGTACAGATATGGATGAAAATATTCCAGCTGGTTTCAAAGAAGGCAAAGCTGGCACCAAAGTGTAACATTAGTGAAAGACGGGAGCTGGAAGTTTCTGTTATAGAACTGAATGATAAACCTTTTTACTGTGCAACACAAGTTTGAGTATGGCTCATGCTGGTAACCTGAAATGCCATACAACCACAAATCATGCTTGTTTTGCAGATACATTTCCACTTCGATCTGCTGAACGAGCTGTAAAATCAGCAGTTTGAAACAGCAGCTGATTATTCAGCAGGTGCTAAAAACAGCAATGAATGAAACAGAAATGATCACGTTGGCTAGCTTAAGATAGCTTGGCTGTTGGCAAAGGAAAAATTACCATTTGCTGATGCAGAATTATTTTTGAATCGATGAAGATCCTTACAGCTGATAAGCGTAAGCACGACACAGTCATGTAGCGAGTTTGTAATTTACAGCTGAGCCATAACACAATGATGCGCAGAATAAATGAAATATCTGATAAAGTTTGTATGATCAGCTCTGCTGCCTTCAGCCTTGTGCTCAATGAAAGCACTAACATTTGTGATACCGCACAATTGTGTGTGTGTTCGAGGTGTGGATCAGGAAAGCTTGGAGCCTTTTGAAGATATGTTGGCTCTGCGAGGGCTACAGAATCACACCAGAGGTGTGGATATTTTTGATAAGGTGAATAAAGTTGTGATGGAGAATGTACTCCCTCTAGAAAAGCTTGTACCTGCCATGATTGGTAATTCTATTGGTTTTGTAGCTTTAATGCGCCAGTTTTCATAACATTCGAGGCAGTGTGGTCCAGTGGTTAAAGAAAAGGGCTTGTAACCAGGAGGTCCCCGGTTCAAATCCCACCTCAGCCACTGACTCATTGTGCTCCGTCTGTCGGGTGAGACGTAATTGTAAGTGACTCTGCAGCTGATGCATAGTTCACACACCCTAGTCTCTGTAAGTCGCCTTGGATAAAGGTGTCTGCTAAATAAACAAATAATAATAACATTATCCACCAAGAACCACTGTGAGCTAAGGCTTCAGATCTGCAGCTTTTGTCAGTCGTGCATACTGTTGTTAGCATTGTCAACAGAATCCAAGCTAATGCATTGCTTCAGAAACAGTTTGTTTAGTTTCTGGAGGAAATTGACATGCTGGTTGAGTAGGGGAAAAGTTCTTCAGTGCTTCATTACCCCAGATCAAAGAATTTCTAGCTAACAAGCAGAATTTCTAGCTAACGTATTGGTCACCACTGGCGAAAAGCCAGATAATCACAATTGGTCAAAAGGGTTTTACATTTTTGTACTCTTGTTCACTTTACTGCTGGTGAATCGCAGAGCCCATTGAGATCCACCAAAATGGATCTCAATACTTGGTGTATTGGTCACCACTGGTATAAGGCAATAAATGCATAAATAGTTTAACAAGCCTCATACCTTGAGTACCCTGGTTGTTGTAGAACAATGAGTACATAGGCAGCCCCCATAAATATGGCTTAGTATGGGTCTCTGTGATGGGGTACACCCCACCCTGTGTGTATTTTGTATATAAAATGTATGGTTTGGTGTTTAAAAACACGTTTTATTTTGCAGCATGGGCGGGGTTAAAATTCCCCATCCATGCTAAACTTGTGTAGAATGTGACCGTCTCCAGATGGATTAATTTATTACTAAACTGGAGACGGTCACATGTATAAAAACCTGCAGCTTTGGCTGAACGAGGTTGGGTGTTCAGAGGCAGTGAGTAAAGAGAACTGAAATAGAGAAATAACAATTGCTACACATGCTGGTTATACACCAGCATGATACTTGTTTGTTTTGTATTCAGTGTTCGTATCTATGTCTGTCTATTTTGGCCAACGTGCTGTTTCAAATTCAAAAGTGTTTTGTTTTGTTTAAATCTTGTATTTGTTTAATAAAACTCACGCATCAATGCTTGACACCCCAATACTGTGTATCTGTATTTCCTGGTCTGATGTCATCCTCAAGCTATTCCTGCTACAGTCCCCAACGCAGGGCCGGATTAACTAATATGCCAATAACACCATTTGCCATAATATGCATAAGACTCCCAAAATATGGGTTGGCGTAGGGACCCCACGTCCTTTAATCCAGCCCTGCACACCGCTCATTAAACTGTTGTATATTTTTTAAAAGGATAATATTTTCTATTGCCAAGATATTTAATGAGAAGGTAGTCTGAGTGAAGTTATCCAGCAACAAATTACCCATCCACAGTTTTAAAGAGACAATGCAATCCACCCCCATATTCCCTTTATTTTACAGGCTCCAATTTACCAACATTAGCACTGCACTACACAGGATGAGTCATATACGATTAGTCACGTGACTCTTGTGGTTTACTAATGTTCGCCTGACGAGGCTTCAAGTCATTTGTTTGCTTCAGATGAAGCATCAAACCCTAACCATTTGAATCACCTGAAGCCTCAAATCAAACACCGAACCATTTTAATTGTGTAAAGCCTCAACAAACACTGAACCATCTGAATCACCTGAAGCCTCAATCAAACATGAACCATTGGAATCACCTGAAGCCTCAATCAAACACCAAACCATTTGAACTGATTGAAGCATTTCTGGAGGCACTGTATCTTCTGAAATGTTGGTTCACTAAATGGTAAAGCATCTTGAACCCTTTGTAGAGCTTCCTAATAAATTGGTAGTAAATTAAAAATATAAAATTAATAAATAAAACACACCCTTGCTGGATTTGAACCAGAATGCGACCCAATATTTGCACTAGCATGCAACTCACTACCACTCGACCACTACAGCAGCCATGCTACAGTTACCAATACCTTACTTTTTTTTTTTGGTCTTCATGCATTTGCATGTCAAACAATTCATATAAGATTTTACAACCTTCAAAGGTCTGTTATTGTATGTATTTGGAGTTAAATGTTATAATCAATATGTTTTTACTATACAAACTTACAAAAATATTTGCAGCAGGGAATTGAGCCCATTTGCTCAGTTAACAATGGTGCAATCACTAAAGCATGTTATAATTTACCCCTCCACTAACTGGGCAGGTAGGCAATGCTTCATAGCAGGAGTACATGTCAGGTTAATATTAATTGGGAGGGGACAATTTCAGACTGGCGCTATCATTTTGTGTAGACAAATATTGCAAAAAATGGTTCTTTTCAGCTTGCCTGAAACAGCACACTGAGCATTGTGCTAGAAATTGGACACTGTAGGTAAAATCATTGTGTTTGGTTACCATCAATGTCTGAAATGTCAGATTCCTAAAAGAAACAGTCACGTGTAATGGTTCAACTGAATCAAATGAACCTTTGCCTCATGACATGGTTTTGTCTCATTTGGTTAACGTAGGGTTGAACCAGCTGCAGCTCCATTCCCATTACTTTCCCATCCTTTTACTGCTGCGAGTACGTGGGTGTGATGCAGTGCCCAGTAGTTATCAAGAGGTAAGGGGGGCCTCAAAGGTATTAATAACTGCAGTATGCAATTAAACTACAAAGAGCAATCAGGAAAAGAATTGTTCTAAACTAAAACAGCTTTTCTTAAAGTGTTACCCTTCAAAGTTTACAAGAAACTCTTTACATTGCCTTTGCAGTGTCCCGTGTTGACTGTATCTCAGCGTTATATTTTTAAACATATTGCCGACTCTTGACATTTTTTATCACACATCATGTGTCATAAATCAACTGGGGAATACATGTCTTAACATTTACTCAGGAGCATTTTCCAGGAGAAGAAAATGATTCTCCTTAGGATTGCACTGTATTCATATCATGCTCCCATTGTTTGGCTCTACAACAGTGTTGTTTTTTCTGTTCCCACAATACGCCACTCATTTCAATCAGAGCATCAGCATTGTTGTAGGAGGGAGCGTGAATTATCCTTTCTCCTGGTGAAGATTCCCGGGTAAAAGTTACAAAAAAGTAATTGCCGTTTATTTACCTATGATGTGTGAATGAAAAAATATCCAGTTTACAGTCAGCACTCAGATATCCGTTACCCAGATACACTACACGTCAGTCGCTTTTTACCGCCCTTGTATTAAGAACAAAATCAATCCGCTATATATATATATACACAGTGCCTATAGAAAGTCTACACCCCCTTTCAGCCTTTTGTTGCCTTATAGCCTGGAATTAAAATGCATTAAAATATATATATTTTTTAATTTATTTACACATCCTACCCCACAACTTCCAAGTGAAAAAGTATTCTAGAAATTTATAGAAAATTAATTAAAAATAAAAACTGATAGCTTGGTTGGATAAGTGTCCACCCCCCTTGTAATAGCAATCCTAAATTGGCTCAGGTGTAACCAATCGCCTTCAAAATCACACACCAAGTTAAGTGGTTAAGATTTCAGGATAAATTCAGCAGTTCCTGTAGATTCTCTCTGCTGGGTAGTGCATTTCAAAGCAAAGACTCTACCATGAGCACCAAGGCACTTTCAAAAGAACTCTGGGTCAAAGTTGTTGAAAGGCACAGATCAGGGGTTGGGTATAAAAAAATATCAAAGGCCTTGAATATCCCTCGGAACACAGTCAAGACAATTATTAAGAAGTGGAAGGTGTATGGCATCACCAAGACCCTGCCTAGATCAGGCCGTCCCTCCAACCTGGATGACCGAGCAAGAGGGAGACTGATCAGAGAAGCTACCAAGAGGACAATGGCAACTTTGCAAGAGTTACAGGCTGGTCAAAGTGTGCATGTGACAACAATATCCCAACCACTCCACAAATCTGGCCTGTATGGTTGGGTGGCAAGAAGGAAGCCATTACTCAAGAAACCCACCTTGAATCCTGTTTAAAGTATGCAAAAAAAAAGATTCTGTAGCCATGTGGTAAAAAGTTTTGTGGTCTGACGAAACTAAAATGGAACTTTTTGGCCTAAATGCAAAGCGTTATGTTTGGTGCAAACCCAACACAGTGCATCACCCAAAGAACACCATCCCTACTCTGAAGCATGGTGGTGGCAGCATCATGTTATGGGGATGTTTCTCTGGGGCACTTCTCAGGATAGAAGGGAAAATGAATGGAGCAAAGTACAGAGAAGGAAGGAAAACCTGCTGCCCTCTGCAAGAAAGCTGAAACTGGGACGGATGTTCACCTTTCAGCATGACAACGACCCAAAGCACACAGCCAAAGCTACACTGGAGTGGCTAAGGAACAAAAAGGCAAATGTCCTTGAGTGGCCCAGTCAGAGCCCCGTCCTAAATCCAATCGAAAATGTGTGGCATGACTTGAAGATTGCTGTCCATCAATGCTCCCCAAGGAACTTGATAGAGCTTGAACAGTTTTGTAAAGAAGAATGGTCAAATATTGCCAAATCTAGGTGTGCAAATTTGGTAGAGACCTATCCCAACAGACTCGCAGCTATAATTGCTGCAAAAGATGCTTCCACCAAGTATTAACTCAGGGGGGTGGAGACTTATCGAATTATGATCTTTCAGTTTTGTTTTTTTAATATATAATTTTTTTTTCAATAAAAACTTTTTTCCTCTTAACAGTGTGGAGTTTGGTGTGTAGATATGTGGAAAAAAATCCTCATTTAAATGCATGAAACTCTGAGGCACTGACACAACAAAATGTGAAAAAAGTTCAAGGGGGTGTAGACTTTCTATACGCACTGTAAATAGCAATCGATTGCATTTTCTCCAAATTAAGGTTATACTAACTTAATGTTATATATTCAACAAATCTATAAATAAAGGAGCCACCCCACTGGAATCGAAAATTGGCAATGTTTTTCCAATATTTAAAAGGGAGATAAATTAGACCCTGGGAACTACAGACTTATAAGTTTAGCATCAATCATATGTAACATCATGGAAACTAGTATAGTAACAACATTATAGGCGATAGACAACAAGGGTAGATCTTGTTTAACTAATTTGCTAGATTTCTTTCAGGAGGTGACTACTACTAGAGTGGACAAAGATAATGTGTATGACAATCCACTTAGATTTTCAAAAAGCATTTGACAAAGTACCGCACGAAAGACTATACCTAAAGATTAAATCAGTAGAAATAAATGGCAAAGTAGCAGCATGGATTCATAACTGGTTACAAGTTAGAAAGCAGAGAGTTATAGTTAGTGGCCAGGCATCAAACTGGGGTAGCGTAACAAGTGGGGTACCACAGGGATCAGTATTGGGACCATTGTTATTCTTACTTTATATAAATTACTTGGACCAATACGTAATCATTAAGCTATGCAAATATGCAGACGACATAAAAATGTGGGGGGTAGCCAACTCACAATCAGCAACTAATAATACAAAGAGATTTAGACAAGATTCGAGCTTGGGCTGACACATGGCAGATGAAATTTAATGTGAATAAATGCAAAGTCTTGTACAGGTGCAAAAACATTAGAGGAAAGTACAGTATGAATAGAGGAGGCTGTGTATGAAGTCTTGCACATAGGGTGCAAAAACATTAAAGGCAGGTACAACATGAATAGTAACGAAATAAGGGAGGCTATGTATGAAAAGGACTTCGGGGTAGTAATGGATGAATCTCTTGCTAACTAGACAGTGCGGAGAAGCTATAAAAAAGGCAAATAGAATGTTAGGTTATAAAACCAAGACAGCTGAATTAAAATCTAGAGAAGTTATATTAAAATTACACAATGCACTGGTACGACCACACCTAGAATATTGTGTCCAGTTCTGGTCCCCATATCATAAGAAAGACATTGAGGCATTGGAAAGAGTACAGAGGAGAGTAACTCGATTAATTCCAGGATTGAAGGGTATGTCATATGAAGATGAAAAAGCTGAATCTGTGTAGCCTAGCCAGAAGGACAGCCAGAGGCGACTTATAGAGGTATTTAAAATTGTCAAGGGGTTTAACAAAGTAACTGCTGAGAATTATTTTTCACCTGTCACAGAGAAAAAACCAGGGGCCACGGGTAGAAGCTGAAGAAGATATTGTATAACCCTCTCTGTGACCATGATAAGACCTTTAGCTGGCTACCTGGAGGAAGGGCGGTCCATTTAGCCATGGATTCCCAGAGATTTCCCCTACTACCGTAAAACTTCAAATAATTGCCGGGTCTCAAATAATTTCCTGTCTCCAATATGCGCCGGGTCTGATGGCAAATAAACGCCAGGTCTCTGTCACTGCCATTGAAGCTGAGGAAGATGAGGAGGAGTGTTACCATAATAAACTGCTAATAAGTGACAGCGATGAAAGTGACTCTAAGGATTAATAAATAATAATAACAGAAAATGTAATTTAAGGTAGGCCTACATGTAATGCATATTTGTTTAATGCAGTTATTATGTTATTAAAGGTTTTGATAATTTGAAGTGTGCTGAAAGTAGGCCAGATACAAACCTATTGGTTTATTTTAACGTGTTTTGTTGTATTAACAATGTACAAGTCTGAGATTAAACAATAAATTATTTTTGATACTTATTGCTTTTATTGTTCATTTTTAAAAACATTTTAGAAATTTGTATTATTAGGCTTCCAAGCCAGAATGGCTCTAAGGGTAGCCCGGCTGACAGCTAACTTGGGAAAATGCACGTTTGCCAAAACAAAAACTCAATATTTGGGATTTTTATTGGGGAATTGTGGCAGGATTGCTTGCAGTGCTGAGGTGTGGTGACGTCACGGACCAGGAAGTAACTGAACCAAAACAATGAATGGGCGGGTGAAGCTGAACGCTACTGCGGTCAGCGTTTAATAAATAATAATACAAAACAAAAGATTTAAACAAATAACAAAACACAAAACAAAAAGGCGCAATGGCCAAACAAATAAACAGAAACAAGTATATTTTAAGTATAGCAATTGTTTTGCTTTCTGTTGCTTTCACTCGCTCTCCCGTGTTCTCCCGTACTCCCCTCTGTACACTCTCTCCCGCAGCACGGACAGCTGCAGGTTCTTATACTCTGGCCGAGGGGTTAACTAGCTGTTAATTATCTTATTACCCCTCGGCCACTGTCTGCACGAGTTTAGTAAGGATGCGTGACTGTCAGCTGGTTAAATAATCAGTAGCTGATCAGCCACGCATCCTCACAAGGTTTTAAATTATAAAAACAATAACAAAAGACGCGGCGTTTTATCCGCGCCGCAAACAATAATAAAAAAAAGGTGCACATATAAATATAGGGGCGGGACACTCCGCCACACATGCCCCCCCTTGTGCGCAGCACACATGGCCTTTTTGGCCACCTCCCCCCTTAGTCCCTAAAGTCCCGGCTAGCAGTCCCGGCCCAGGAACAGGGGCAGCAACGGGCCAAAGGTGGCGGCCACGGTGGGATGTCCTCCTCCCACCCAAACAGCCGTAGCGTTCCGATGGCCCGCGCACAGGCCGGCTTCTCTGGCCAAAAAAATTTTAGGGGTGGTCTCCTTGGGCGGTGCGAAGCAGTCATCCTTGGGTGGAGTGAAGCAGGGCAGGAGCAGTCCTTCCCATGACATTGGATGTGGAACCAGCAGGTATTCACCCTCTGCTGGTGGAGCTGGGAGCGGCAAGCAGTCCTCCCATGGCGGTTAAGGCGGAACCAGCAGGTATTCACCCTCTGCTGGTGGAGCTGGGAGCGGCAAGCAATCCTCCCACGGCGGCTGAGGCGGAACCAGCAGGCATTCACCCTCTGCTGGTGGAGCTGGGAGTGGCAAGCAGTCCTCCCACGGAGGTTGAGGCAGAACCAGCAGGCATTCACCCTCTGCTGGTGGAGCTGGCAGCGGTAAGCTGTCCTCCCACGGCGCTTGAGACATAACCAGCAGGTATTCACCCTCTGCTGGTGGAGGTGGGAGGGGCAAGCAGTCCTCCCACGGCGGCTGAGGCGGAACCAGCAGGAATTCACCCTCTGCTGGTGGAGGTGGCGGAGGCAGAGGCAGCTCCTGCTGCTCTGCTCCCGGCGGTGGAGGTGGCGAAGGCAGAGGCAGCTCCTGCTGCTCTGCTCCTGGCGGTGGAGGTGGCGGAGGCAGAGGCAGCTCCTGCTGCACTGCTCCTGGCGGTGGAGGTGGCGGAGGCAGAGGCAGCTCCTGCTGCTCTGCTCCTGGCGGTGGAGGTGGCGGAGGCAGAGGCAGCTCCTGCTGCTCTGCCCCTAGTGGTGGAGGTGGCGGAGGCAGAGGCAGCTCCTGCTGCTCTGCCCCTAGCGGTGGTGGAGACAGAGGCAGCTCCTGCTGCTCTGCTCCTGGTGGTGGAGGTGGCGGAGGCAGAGGCAGCTCCCGCTGCTCTGCTCCTGGTGGTGGAAGCTGTGGAGGTAGCGGAGGCAGAGGCAGCTCCCGCTGCTCTGCTCCTGGTGGTGGAGGTGGCGGAGGCAGAGGCAGCTCCCGCTGCTCTGCTCCTGGTGGTGGAAGCGGTGGAGTTGGCGGAGGCAGAGGCATCTCCCGCTGCTCTGCTCCTGGAGGCCTAGGTTCTGGACCTATGGGCTCCCCCTTCTGGGCGCTGGATGCACGGGCTCCCCCCCTTCTGGGCGCTGGATGCTCGCGCTCCCCCCTTCTGGGCGTTGGATGCTCGCGCTCCACCCTTCTGGGCGCTGGATGCTCGCGCTCCCCCCTTCTGGGCGCTGGATGCTCGCGCTCCCCCCTTCTGGGCACTAGTTCCTCCTCTTCATAATAGCGAAAGGGACAGTTAGCAAATCGATGCTTTTGGTCGCAGAGGGGGCACACCTCCGATGGCTGGCTATATCGCCCTGGATTTCTGGCCATTAGGCGACACTCCTCCTCCCGGTCCTTCACCTCTCGGTCTTCCTTCCATCCCATTTTTTTTCCTTCCTAATTACAAAACACTATTCAAAAAAAACAAAAACAAAAAAACGTCCTTTTCTTTCCTGGTCCGGCTTTTGGAGGCGTTGTTTGTCCCACGCAGGACACCATATGTGGCAGGATGGCTTGCAGTGGTGAGGTGTGGTGACGTCACGGACCAGGAAGTAACTGAACCAAAACAATGAATGGGCGGGTGAAGCTGAACGCTACTGCGGTCAGCGTTTAATAAATAATAATACAAAACAAAAGATTTAAACAAATAACAAAACACAAAACAAAAAGGCGCGATGGCCAAACAAATAAACAGAAACAAGTATATTTTAAGTATAGCAATTGTTTTGCTTTCTTTTGCTTTCGCTCGCTCTCCCGTGTTCTCCCGTACTCCCCTCTGTACACTCTCTCCCGCAGCACGGACAGCTGCAGGTTCTTATACTCTGGCCGAGGGGTTAACTAGCTGTTAATTATCTTATTACCCCTCGGCCACAGTCTGCACGCGTTTGGTAAGGATGCGTGACTGTCAGCTAGTTAAATAGCTGATCAGCCACGCATCCTCACAAGGTTTTAAATTATAAAAACAATAACAAAAGACGCGGCGCTTTTATCCGCGCCGCAAACAATAATACAAAAACAGTGCACATATAAATATAGGGGCGGGTCACTCCCCACAGGAATGGAAGGGTGAAACTGGTTGTCACCAAAATCCAGGCTTTGGTTGATGCAGCGATCCCCAAAACCAAGACTCAGGTGAGGTCACTACTGGGATTAGAACATAAGAACGTAAGAACATAAGAAAGTTTACAAACGAGAGGAGGCCATTCAGCCCATCTTGCTGGTTTGGTTGTTAGTAGCTTATTGATCCCAGAATCTCATCAAGCAGCTTCTTGAAGGATCCCAGGGTGTCAGCTTCAACAACATTACTGGGGAGTTGGTTCCAGACCCTCACAATTCTCTGTGTAAAAACGTGCCTCCTATTTCCTGTTCTGAATGCCTCTTTATCTAATCTCCATTTGTGACCCCTGGTTCTTGTTTCTTTTTTCAGTTCAAAAAAGTCCCCTGGGTCGACATTGTCTATACCTTTTAGGATTTTGAATGTTTGAATCAGATCGAATTTTGAATGTTTGAATCAGATCGCCGCGTAGTTCTTTGTTCAAGACTGAATAGATTCAATTCTTTTAGCCTGTCTGCATACGACATGCCTTTTAAACCCGGGATAATTCTGGTTGCTCTTCTTTGCACTCTTTCTAGAGCAGCAATATCCTTTTTGTTACGAGGTGACCAGAACTGAACACAATATTCTAGGTGAGGTCTTACTAATGCATTGTAGAGTTTTAACATTGCTTCCCTTGATTTAAATTCAACACTTCTCACAATATATCCAAGCATCTTGTTAGCCTTTTTTATAGCTTCCCCTCATTGTCTAGATGAAGACATTTCTGAGTCAACATAAACTCCTAGGTCTTTTTCATAGTTCCTTTCTTCAATTTCACTATCTCCCATGTGATATTTATAATGCACATTTTTATTGCCCGCATGCATTACTTTACACTTTTCTCTATTAAATTTCATTTGCCATGTGTCTGCCCAATTCTGAATGCCGTCTAGATCATTTTGAATGACCTTTGCTGCTGCAACAGTGTTTGCCACTCCTCCTATTTTTGTGTCGTCTGCAAATTTAACAAGTTTGCTTACTATACCAGAATCTAAATCATTAATGTAGATTAGGAATAGCAGAGGACCTAATACTGATCCCTGTGGTACACCACTGGTTACCTCACTCCATTTTGAGGTTTCTCCTCTAATATGTACTTTCTGTTTTCTACCTGTTAACCACTCCCTAATCCATGTGCATGCATTTCCTTGAATCCCTACTGTGTTCAGTTTGAGAATTAATCTTTTATGTGGGACTTTGTCAAAAGCTTTCTGGAAATCTAAATAAACCATGTTGTATGCTTTGCAGTTATCCATTTTCAATGTTGCATCCTCAAAAAAGTCAAGTAGGTTAGTTAGACACGATCTCCCTTTCCTAAAACCATGCTGGCTGTCTCCCAGGATATTGTTACCATATAGGTAATTTTCCATTTTGGATCTTATTATAGTTTCCATAAGTTTACATATAATAGAAGTCAGGCTTATTGGTCTGTAGTTACCTGGTTTGGTTTTGTCTCCCTTTTTGTGGATCGGTATTATGTTTGCTATTTTCCAGTCTGTCGGTACAACCCCTGTGTCAAGAGACTGTTGCATGATCTTGGTTAGCGGTTTGTAAATAACTTCTTTCATTTCTTTGAGCACTATTGGGAGGATCTCATCCGGCCCAGGGGATTTGTTTATTTTAAGAGCTCCTAGTCCCTTTAACACTTCTGCCTCTATTATGCTAAAGTTATTTAAAATTTGATAGGAACAGGTCGACATGTGGGGCATGTTGTCCGTGTCCTCCTTTGTAAAAACCTGTGAAAAGTAATCATTTAATATATTTGCTATTTTTTTTTCTTCATCTATGATTTTGCCATTTGTGTCTCTTAGACATTTGACCTCCTCTTTGAATGTTCTCTTGCTGTTATAATATTGGAAAAATAGTCGGTTATTACCACCACTTTATCCCTGAGTATGCCACAGTGGTCAACCCTTTAGTCGACCTCACCAAAGAGTGCTCCAAATTCTATCAAATGGTCAGCTGAGTGTCAGGGGGCGTTTGATACTGTTAAGTGAAGACTGTGCCGTGCCCCCACTCTCATCACACCAGATTTCAACAAGAGATTCATCCTCCACAGCGTTGCGTCGGATGTGGGTTTGGGTGCGGTCTTGTCCCAAAAGGTTGACGTTGACGGATTAGAACACCCAATATTGTATATCAGTAAAAAGATGCTCCCTACTCCGTAGTCAAAAAGGAGTGTTTGGCCATTAACCCTTTGCGGTCCTATGTCAGACCTGGTCCGACATCATCAAAAAACGTAAAAAACAGGTCTCTAGTCATTTTTTCTCCGGAAAAAGCAGAGAAAACCATTCAATGGCTGAGTGAGACCGATAGGAGCCGAGAGAAGCCACAAAAAAAAGGGGCATATCTGAGAAATACAGATAGCCCCGGCACCAAAGAGATAACACAGCCATAAACAACAAGATAGCTTCTTCTGCATCCAGTGCTCAACACATTTGCAGAGCTTTTTGAGATGTTATAGTAATCTGTTCCTTTGTTTTGGTTAATGATAAAATAACCTAGAAGGACCTGTATTGTAACTATACTTATTGTGAGTGTTTGTTTGTTTTTTGTCTAAATTGTTGGTTGTTATTAGACAGCTAACACGTTCTGGAGCTGTCGCCAGAGGCCAGCACAAAACTGGAACAGCACTGCACTAGTATCACCATAAACTGTAATTGTACCACAAGCACTAATTCACACACTAAACTGACTTGTGTATGTGTTTTGTGTTTAATGTGGGGATACAACAACAGGACTATTATTCAAGGGACCAACCCAGGGATTATAAAGTAAGTAATACACGTCGCTGTATTACTTACCAGCTTTATTATTTACGGTTTGTTTTGCCATCAGGCACTGGACATAAAAAAATAAAACCAAACCTTTGCACCTGGATTATAATTATCTGTCTGTTCTTTGCTCACCTGCACCTGCACACTATTAACCGCTTTGGCTGCATGGAGGAATCTAAAGGATAACTCGACCCTTCAGTGGCTCATTCAGTCTGAGAGGATTAAGGAAGTCTTGAAACACAATGGAATGCACTGTAAATACTAAACACTACTATTCTGGCTTGTAGTTTATATTAATTTTTTTTTTTTTTTAAATGATATATCAATCCTAAAATTCTAGGGTGATGCAAATCATTTGGCCATAACTATAGCGTCACAGCCTAAGGTGTTATCTGGCAGGAATCAGAGGCTAGAAACAGTAGAGTGCTAATCCACATGTTTATTAACACAAATAAAACAGGAACAAACAAAACAGGGCACAAGGGCCAAAATAAAAGTTTTACACAAAACAATACAGGCTGGGCATTTGCCTTCACTACATAGGTCAAAAAACACAATAGAAAAACTCACCGAAACTCCCTTCCCCTAACAAAGGATTTTGTTCCCTTTATATGTGTGGTCATTCCCCAATTAGCACTCACTTACATAATTAGGGAATGGCCACACCTGTGATTGATGGCAGGGATAGATTTAACCCCATCCCTGTACAACGGATGTTCTGCCGGTTGAAACCCGTGGGTTGATTAGTTCTCTTAATAATATTTCATTGACGTGTTACAAAGATCGAGGATTTACTACAAACACACATACACACGCTAGACACAAGGAATGTTTAATCAATAGTAGTATTTTATTAAGTATACAAATATGAAACAGAAATCAGAAAAGTCAGAAAGTAAATTTTGGATTTTGCAAATGAGGTCTATTAAATATTCCGTCTAATTTATTACAGCTGCCGGTAATTGCAAGCCTTGTATTTGCGTGATTATTTTAAGAACTCTGAATAGCAGGCATTAATTTGCCGCAGTCAGACAGTAGGCTATATAAAAGGCAAGGTGATGTGGGAGACTTGTCTGCAGCAAGGAGACATTGTTTCCAAGGACAAAGAAACATTTAATAACATTTTGCAAAGAGCTCATTTTTTAACCCTCCTAATCAAGTCAGTTTGTAAATTATAGTTTATAATACCGTATTGTATTGTTTTGCAAACTCCAATTTTTAATACATGTTTCATAGCTTACATGACAAAACAGAAAGTCTGCAAATAGAGGATATAGAATCCATGTAAAAAAGGTTCTTAGAAGCACCTAAAAAGGTCTCCCCACAGTGGCAAAGCAAGATTCTAAAGCCTGTCGCACACAGCCTGACTCAAGCCGTCCCGACTCATCTCATCTCAACTGGCCGTACAGAGTCTGGATGAATCGTAGCAGTGTGCGTGCCCTTAAAACCAAGATTATGCAAATTTCAGTCGGGATGTCTTCAGATTTGAAGATTGAATATGGTGAATCTTTTTCAGACGCAGGTTCGTTCAGATGTGATCAATCTGTCTGTGTGCAGTGGTTGCCGACCAAGACTGACTGAGACCGTTTAGTCATAAGAGTGTCAACCAATGGTGAAGCAGGTTTAAGTGACGTAGCTTGTCATGTAACTTGTCCCAAGACGACGGAATATTGACAGCTTTAGTTCCACAGGTAAAAATACATCATTAGTCTTGAATTGCTCTGAGTGTCCCAAATTCAAAAATACCAGATATGTGCACATTTGAATTGTTTTTTTAGGCGTTCACTAATCAAAGGTAAATGATCAATTTACCTTTGATTAGTAAACTGACTCGGTCTCAGTCAGTCTTGGTCGGGAACAGCCGCACAAAGATAGATTGATCACATCTAAACGAAACTGCGTCTGAAAAAGATTCAACATGTTCAATCTTCAAATCTGAAGACATCCCGACTGAAATCTGCATAATCTTGGTTTTAAGGGCACGCACACTGATACGATTCATCCAGACTCTGATGTGATGAGTCGGGCTGTGTGCAGCGGGCTTAACAGAACCTTGTGGACACAAAATTATTAGAGTTTTTTTAGAATGAATAAATACTAAATAATTATTAAATTAAAAAATCAGACTTGTCAAGTCTACCGAATTGGGATAGCATGTTATCTCACACTCCCACGCATCCATAAGCTTAACTCACACATTTTTAATAAATATGTAAAGATGTAAAATACAGTAGACTCCAGATAACTTGACTATCAATGGACTCTGTAACAACTTCGACTTAACTTCAACAACATATCTAAAGTTACCATTCTGACCCAAAAATAGTGTAATTCCCCCAACCAAACACCAACCCCCACATCATCCTCTCTCACTCTCACCCCCCCCATCTCACTCCTACCTCACCGCCATCAGTACTTCTCTGTTTACTTCATAATATTCCTAACATAACATTTATTTAACATATCACGCAGATTTACTGCTCATTTGAAATGCAATGAAAAAAGATCAAATGTTTTTAAACTAATGTTAAGGTTCTACACAGGCAAAGTGTAACATATATGAGTAACTCACCAGCCATCACTTTTCGAAGTTTGAGGTCATAAAATTATCTTTTGTTTCCAAGTCCCTTCCAATTCAATTTGGTTGATAATTCATTAACAAGTAAGGCAGCCATAACTCTACAGACAGCGGTAGTAATATCCACCCCACCAATGGTTCCAAGGAAGGCAGTCTGACAAAATCAAAAAGGAGAGTTGTTGGCTTGGGGTTAAGTTATGAGCTAGAATGACCTGTTGCTATCAGCATGCTTGCAAGACTGAAAGTGTTGTGATGTGTTAGTCCTTATATAGCTAAAAAAAAATATCCACCTTATACACTAAAGCAGAAATTAAATATGGTTTTAAACTCAAAACAGCAATGTTTCTGAGATGTGCTCCCATAAAGAATATATTTTTGGTATTATCAGTCTACATATTTTTCTAAATGTGTCCCTAACAGTGGTTGGTATAGTATATTTAACACTTTGCAAAGCTAAGTGTGAATGGATTTAAATTTAACCGCTAAACAAGAAGGTTGTTAGTAATACATCATTTTGTTTTTAAAGTTGCTCTATCTATCAGGTGAAGCTTGGTTCAGAAGTGATTTTTTGGAACTGCTTTGCTATATTTGCCACCATCCTCTTCACAATAGTCAGCTCACTTTTGATCTCCTCTAAGGAGGTCACAGAGTGACGGTTCCTTGCTGCAGAATTCAAAACTTTTATTAGCTCATATTTATTAATATGAGCCACCTGGTACGTGAAACTGTGTATAGTGTGGAAGCTACTAATCCCACAGCAACAGCATTTGAGATAGCAGGCTATTTGGTGTCATCAAAATCAACTTCAATTTTTAAAAAAAGCAGTGACAGATTATTTAAGTTTTTTTTTTTTTTAATCTAAAAATGGTTTAGTACAGTGACCCTGAAGTGCAAAACACAACTGCAAATTCAAAAACACACAACTGCAAATGGTGGTGATGGGACAGGAACTGAGTCCTTTTTCCTTCCTACCGGTGCACCTTCCTCACTGTCTTCTATTACGTCAAAAAATAATAATAATAATAATTACACAACTGTTACTTGCATTGTATTTCAAGTTCCTATTATCTGAAAAACACATTTATTTGACAAAAATGTCAAAATTGGAAATGGGTAATTTCTAAAACACTATGACAACAGTTATTAATGGTTTATCTCAGTTTAGCATTGACGAAAAACAAATACACAATTCTCTGTAGCAACTGTTAATTGTACATTTTGCTTAATGCAAAACAAAAATTAAATTAAATAAATTTCACAACTATATACATTACTTTCTAGATTGTTGAATCCGCTGCAGATCGTCAACATCACTCTGCAGATCGGATTCCACCTATATATATATCTATGGAAGGATTAGGGGTTTTAAAATAAGATAGTAAAAATAAGAAACTTGACTGGTAATGGAAGTGGTGGCACAAGTGGTGTTTTAGCACAAGTATATAAGTCATGCATGACGATCATCTATGGCAGTATCTGATGGCCACAGATTCTATCAGTATCGTAGGTAGAACAAAGGGGCTTAACAGCGCCATCAAGTAGGTGTTTTCAATACTTTATTTTATTTGTACTAGTACGGTACTAAACATTGATATATTACTTAGGATATTTCATTTTAGTATAATTAATTTTGATATAATATGTAAATGATTTTCTAATAGTTTCCTAATAAACATGTATAAGGGGATTGTAACTGAGCATTAAAAATGTATATTAAGTATAATAATCGGTTATCTGTTTTGGTGTGCGGGAACTGAAAGTTTACATTTTTTGCTTCACAGACAGGAAGCTAACACTCTCATTCAGATGAGTCTCTTGAAGTCATTTATTGCAAAACGAATTAACCCAAACTAAAAGCTGCAAATATATAGTTGTTTAGTAACATAGTATAGATGTTACTTTGTTGCCTGATTTTGTCATGTACAAACAATTGCTGTTATACAAATAAAAGAAACTAAACAGATAATTTGTGTCGGCTGGGGGAAAAACCTTAATAAGGAAAGAACCCTTCTATCCACTTGGGGAGGGCAGCACCTTGACATACTGCTAGTCAAGCAAGATATTTTGCAACTCCTTATAAATAATATGAATTAAACAAATTAACCACAAAAAAAAAACTTTCAGAATATTGTTTAACACGCACAGCTACAGATATAATTTATCAATGTAGGCTTGTAAGTTTTTGTTCTTGGTTTAAAAATTAAGTTTACCTGTTTCAGCCATACAATGCACAGAGTACATGCTCCATGTGTTGTCATCAGGCTCTTCATGTGTAAGGAGGGCCTTCAGCAGGTGATTTGTGGACATGTATGTAGGCCAGAATCATTTTCTTGCCCCTCTCATCCATTTGTTGCTTATGACTGCCACCTCATTTCTTCCAATGAATTGTGCTATTTTTGTACATTTCCACCTGTTTAAACAAATTGTCCTTAATTTAAAAAATGAAAAGAAAAAAATGTGTAAGGGCCTTTTTATTCATGCAGGGTAAGAGTATGGGTAAGTGTGATATGTTTTTATTTTCACAGATTATTCAAAGTGTTCACAGATAAAACAGATATTGTGATGAAACAATTCACAAAGTGTCTTCTTTCATTTAAAGCTGATTTGAAAATGCTAGTTGCCGTATTGAAGCATTTCAAGCCCTTTCAGTCACCCTAGCTAGCCTTTTCAGTTTACCTCAGAGACTGAACATTCTACCACGAAACTGGCGCTCATCGTTTAAATCAGACTAGCGAACTTCAGAACATTTCCCCCATCATCCTCCTGCTCAAGTGTCTATGGTAGGGATGATGGGGAATGCAGTGCGTTTCAAGCAATTTTAATTCATGCCGGGTATGCGTTTACGTCCACAGTAGCGAATATCAAATGAATATCGTATCGAACATCAAGCTAACTTTACCTCGGTCCTCCCCTACTGAAAAAAAGACGCTACACTGACACATTTGACAAAAAGACACTTGAACAGCTGTCGTTATTTAACATGGCACACATAAATTACACTATCATAATTTACAGTTTTCAAGTTATATAGCTGTACATTTACCAATTAAATTATACATAAGAAAGGTTACAAACGAGAGGAGGCCATTCAGCTCATCTTGCATACAGTATCCTTACCTTGAAAAACGTTATTTCTGGCGTTTTTTAAGAATAATAAAAAAAATCTAACAACCTATCTACCTACATCTAACTATCTATCTAATCTACCTATATCTTGGCTATATTCTATTCTATTAAGATATTATCACTCACTCTGTCGTCCTCTCTCCAACTGTTGCCAACGTCTGCGAATTGGCTCGAGGATCAACTTGATTTAAGCAAATGAGACGAACTCGCGCATGCACCCCCGTCCTTCTCTATTAAACTTCATACATTTAAAATAACAATAGTCATTATGTCCTATCAGTGTTGTGAATTACTCCCATATATGTTAATCTATATAGTTGTTACTTTTCTTTTGAAATATATATATATATATATATATATATATATATATATATATATATATATATATATATATATATATATATATCAATTAATCAAGTTAACGTGACACTTATTTAAGGTTGTTTAATAATGCTTGTGATCACAAGAGAAACCGTTTACACTTGTAATTGCAATACTGAGAGTCAGCGAGCGCCAAAGCTTTCTTTTTTTTTTTTAATGGGAAAAGCGGAACTCTGAAACAAATCAGTAAACGGCTAAGAAAAAGCCTTTAAATTAGAAACTATAAACATATATAATGAATGTATCATTCTAATTTAGTCCTATTTGAAGTACATTTGTACTTTATTTTTGGCGTTAGTTTATAGCGTTATTTTAGTGTTAGTTATAGTGCTTTTGGCATCAGAAAAAAATCATACAAATATGTAAATGAACACATTTTTTTCTACCGTTGTTATAGCTTCGGTTTTAGTGTAGTGGCCCAGCATTGGCTCAGCTATGGTGGCTATTCTGCTGTACCCGAATTTGGCCATTGCGGGTTTTGCATGGGCCCAATACGTACCTTTTCCCGAGGACTCTGCGCAGCACCGTGCCAGTCGGGTATGAGGATGCTGGCATTGCATGGTGCTGACACAAGCCAGGGCACAGTATGGATTTTTACAAAATTCATGAAAACAATGTGTCAGCCTTTCATAACAGTGACAGAACAGACGTTATTATTATTATTATTATTTGTTTATTTAGCAGACGCCTTTATCTAAGGCGACTTACAGAGACTAGGGTGTGTGAACTATGCATCAGCTGCAGAGTCACTTACAATTACGTCTCACCGGAAAGACGGAGCACAAGGAGGTTAAGTGACTTGCTCAGGGTCACACAACTGGGGAACTGGGGACCTCCTGGTTACAAGCCCTTTTCTTTAACCACTGGACCACACAGCCTCCTTAACGAGATCATTGCCAAGTGTGTGTGTGTGTGTGTTTTCTTTCAAACACGTCCGTATTTTCCAATATTTTACACAATAGAAATAAAAGCAGAGTATTATTATTATTAGTAGTCGTAGTAGTAGTATTAGTATTATTATTATTATTATTATTACTAGTAGTTGTTGTATGTAATAGTATTAATTCACTGATATTCAAACGAAACAGTACAACACGTACTTTTTTCTGCCCTGGCTGTCTTCAACTGTCTTTTCGCATGTTACCACCTTGTTTCCGCCTCTTCAAAATGTCACAAATACCGGCTGGTGATTGGTGATTCATGTTGCTTTCGGCGGCCCTACTCCTGCCAAACTTCTCTCCGCCCCTTTCGCGGATTGGAAATGGCTAGTTTTATTTTCGTGATAAAGAAAATGCGATATGGAAACTAGTGATATTACCGCATAAACACTCTTTCGCAAGAGCGATCGTGGTTTGATTTGGTCTGGCCCTTAGTCTAACTATGTATATAAAGTAAACAGGATTCACTTTCAAGTCGAAAATAACCATCAAGTATGGGATATTGCCGTCAGGCAGTAGGGATTGGCTGAGCTTTTATAGCAAAGCTGCCGATAGGCCTCTGCGCGAGCTGCCACGTAAGCCCGCCCCCTTGGGAGCTTACTATACGCAGCGCGCAGAGACTCACTTCCTCTTTTGTCTTCAGCATTGGTAGCTGTAGGTAATAGAGCTTGTAACTGATTGTACTCGCTAAGCTTAGGCTTGAGAAGCTGGTTATTTTCCCCTTCTCTGAGTTTATTTCAGTTATACTCTTCGGAGTTATTATTATTATTGTTTAAGGATTATATAATTTGTTTACATTTATATATATTTCCTTCACGCTTTGCTTTGGCATCGCGTTGTCTCGTGGTCTCCGTCTTTCCTGTGTTAATAATTATTTTTTGATTATTAGTGTTGTGTTTTTGGGTTTTGTAAATAAAATTGTATATATTCTGTGTGTATATATATTTTGTGAAGGATGCACGTTGCGTTGGCCTCGGCCGGGCGCGTATCTGCAGCCCCGGTCTTGCCTTGGCTAGACCGCGTGTGTGGAGCCTGCACTGCTGTCTCCCACATACTGCCTCTGCGGTGTGTAAAAAAAAACCACAAAAAAAACGCGTGGTAGATGTACTGTGCCCACATATTTTTTGTGCCCCCGTCACATAATCACTACCATTAGTGCTGCTGCAGCGTTCAAAAAAAAAAAAAAAAAAAAATCCCATTCACTACACAGAGGAAGACGACCACTAAGCGCAATCCCCAGCACCAACAGGTAAGTAGTAACACTTGAAATGTATTTGCTTGCAATTGTAAGTCGCCCTGGATAAGGGCGTCTGCTAAGAAATAAATAAATAAATAAATAAAGTAGTGCACAGCATCCAGGACACTGTACCAGCACTTAGGATCTCTGCTCTGCGGGTCAGCTGACGCTTAGGCGTCTGTGCTAGCGTTCTCGCTCTGTACTCACGCTCCGGCGTGCTGCGCTTCGCCGCTTGGTGTCGGCGCTTTGCCGCTTGGTGCAGCGCTTCGGCACTTAGTGCAGCGCTTCAGCGCTTGGTGCTAGCGCGTCTGCGCTTGGGGACTCGGTGCTCGATGCTCGACGCTTCGGCTCTCGGTGCACGCACCTTGACGCTTCGGCGCTCGACGCCTTGACGCTCGGTGCACGCACCTCAACGCTTCGGCGCATCGACGCTCAGTGCACGCACTTCGGCGCGTCGACGCTCGGTGCATGCACCTCGACGCTTCGGCGCTCGACGCTCGGTGCATGCACCTCGACGCTTCAGCGCTCGACGCTCGGTGCTTCGACGCCTTGACGCTCGGTGCACGCGCATCGACGCCTTGACGCTTGGCGCACGCACTCGACGCTTCGGCGCTCGACGCTCGGTGCATCGACGCCTCGTCACTTGGTGCACGTACCTCAACGTTCAATGCTTCGACGTTCGGGGTCCGAGTGGCAACCATGTCCGGGTACCACCGTTGCGTCACCTGCCAGGCAAAATTGCCGGCGAGCGATCCGCATGAAGACTGTGTGGCGTGCCTGGGACCAGAGCATGCCGCGTCTGCCTTGGCAGACAGATCGTTTTGCGCATTGTGCGCTAATTTTCAACCGCGCACTCTTCGCCAGAGGGCGAGGAAAGTGGTGGGTAGCCACTCCCCTTCCTCAGGGTCTTCTTACACCCTGTCTGTCCCGCCGTCGTCCACAGCGACTCCGCCCGTCACACTGCGGGTATCCAGGAGCCCCTCCCAGCTTACAGCTCGCCAAGGATCTCCAGACCGTAGATGTGCCCGGGAGCGTTCTCATACCCCGCCTATTCGGCCCCGAGGCTCCTCCCCTCGCAGGGAACGTTCCCGTCGATCATGGTCTCGCTCCCTGTCACCCCACCGTAGGGGACGTTCCTGTTCTCCTCGTCGGGACAGGCATCATAGGGACAAGTCAGGCGTGGCAGAGCTCACATCCAAAATGTCCCAGTTTATGGATGTGATGATGAGCCAGCAATCATTGCTGATGTCCCTTACCAGCATGGCACCACCAACTGGACCAGTTGCCAGTCAGCCGGCGTTTCAGCCACACCCTCTGGCCGTCCCTGTTGTCCAACAACCCCAAGGGGTATGGGACGTAGATGCCATCTCCAGGGATGCTTCCGAAGGACAGCCTCTCCTTGAGGAGGACAGTGTGGAAGCTGAACTGGCATCCCAGCACTCGGAGCAAGACACTGAGTCGGAGGCGCTGGACACCAGTGATCCCTTGTGGTCACTGGTGGAGCAAGCAACTCGCCACCTGGGAATTGAGTGGCCAGCCGTGGAATTACCTCGGTGGTCGCTGTTTGAGTCGCCATCTGTACGGTCTCCACTGCCCAGGACGCTCCCAGCCTTCCCTGATTTCATTAAGGAGGTGCAGTCCACCTGGGGGGCCCCTGCTTCTTCACTGGCAACTTCGCGGAAGACCTCCGCGTTTGCCATGCAGGGAGCGAGTGAGGCTGGTCTGGCGTCCTTTCCGCCGGTCGATGCTGCCTTTGCAGCCCTGGTTAAGACTCCGACACTTTCGGGTCTGGCTAAGGACCCTGCATGTCCTAACAAGCAGTGCAGGACCACTGAGATCCATTTAAAGAAGGGCTACTTAGCGGCTACAGAGGCAGTTAGGTTGTCCAACGTGGCCAGCCTCCTTTCAGTTTACCAGGCGTCGCTGGTGAAGGATCTCCCAGAGCACCCATCGGCATCTCTGAGGGTGGAATTGGTGCTGGTCGCGCAACTCCTGGTCAAGATAGCCCAGTTGAACGCACGGGCTCAAGGCAGGAGTATTGCTTCCCTGGTGGTCGCCAGAAGGCAGCTCTGGCTCTCGCAGGCGAGAGTTCAAGAGCCTGACAAGGCCCCCTTGTTAGATGCTCCTATTACGCCGGGGCACACGTTTGGCCCAGCGGTTGAGGAGATGCTGCAACGCTCTGTTAAGGCCCGGGAGGCATCTCAGCAAATGGCTAAGATGTGGCCGCATAAGCCCTTCCAGCCAAAGCGCCAACAGGAGCACCAGTGGTGTAGAGCACCACCGCAGCACCAGCCACGGCCAGGGGGTACTAAGACCTCTCCCTCAAGCACAGCAGCGCGCGGTCAACCTCCATTTTCAAGACCGCAGCGCGGAGGGTGGCGCCCTAGAGGTGGTGGCAGGCCACGCCCTCAGGGCTCTGGCCAGGCCCCTCGCGAACGAGCCCAGCCTAAACAGCCCTGAGAACACCAGGCAGCTGTTAACCCGCCCCTACACTGTCTCCCAGCTCCAGTTCTGGCAACAATGCACCAACGACATCTGGGTGCACAAAACTATATCCACCGGGTACACCCTTCAGTTCCAGTTAAAACCTCCCCCCTTCCGGGGAGTGGTTGTAACTGCAGTGAAGGACTCGGTTCAGTCCTCAGCTCTGAATGTGGAAATACAGGCATTGCTCAGCAAGCGTGCCATTCAACAAGTAGACCCTGCTCTGATCGACCAGGGGTTCTATTCCAAATACTTCCTGGTGCCCAAAAAGGACGGCGGGCTCCGTCCTATTTTAGATCTGCGAGTACTGAACAAATACCTGCGGGTGTTATCGTTCAAGATGCTTACGCACAGGCACATCATTCAGTCAGTCTGACACGGCGACTGGTTCACCACCGTGGACCCATCTGCCCGGGTCACAGGAAGTATCTGCGTTTCGCATTTCAGGGCAGGGTATACGAGTTTTGTGTCCTTCCGTTCGGCCTGTCACTAGCTCCTCGAACCTTTTCCAAATGTATGGATGCCATTCTAGCTCCGTTGCGGGCTCAAGGTGTCCGACTGCTAAATTATCTGGACGACTGGCTCGTCTGCGCTCAGTCGAAGGAGCAGGTGGCACAGCACACAGTGATGGTTACAGACCATCTTCAGCGGCTAGGTCTGAAGATCAATTCAAAAAAGAGCCGCCTCGTGCCGAGCCAACAGACCGAATTCTTGGGTCTACATCTGGACTCAGTGTCCATGGAAGCGACCCTGTCGACACAAAGAGTTGCCTCAATAGAGCGGTGTCTCTCCCTATTCATGATGAGAGAAGCAGTCAGCATGGAGCTGTGTCAGCGCATGCTGGGGTTGATGGCTGCCGCCTCGCAAGCCCTTCCTTTGGGCTTACTACACCAGAGACCTCTGCAGGCCTGGTTCAATGCCTTCGCGTTGCATCCGCGGAGAGACAAACACCGCAGGCTAAGGGTATCCCAAGCCTGCTGGGAAGCGCTACGCTGGTGGAAAGTTCCGTCAAACCTCCGCCAAGGCGTACGCTTGGGTCCCATTTTCAGAAGGCAGGTCATCACGACCGACGCTTCCAACCAGGGTTGGGGAGCAGTCTGGAACGGGACAGGGACCCGTGGAGTGCGGTCAGGACCCTGGAGGTAAGCCCACATCAATGCTCTGGAGCTCAGAGCGATGGACCTCGCCCTCCGGCACTTCTTGCTAGTGCTTCTAGGCAAACATTTGTTAGTGCGGCCAGACAACACCACAGTTGTGGCGTACATCAACCGCCAGGGCGGCTTGCGGTCCCCCGGTCTTCACCGGATGGTAGCACAGATGTTGCTATGGGCACAACCATGTTTAACCTCTCTGCGTGCAGTTCACCTACCGGGCAGAGTCAATTACGCAGCAGATCTCCTATCCAGAGGAGGCCCTCTTGCCGGCGAATGGTGTCTCCACCCTCAAGTGGTAGAGCGCATCTGGGAATGGTTCGGCACAGCCCAGGTAGATCTCTTTGCTTCACAAGAGGCCACGCACTGCCCCCTATGGTTCTCAGTGAAGGATCTCGACAGCCCCCTAGGAGTCGATGCACTGGCTCACGAATGGCCGCCAGGGCTCCTATATGCGTTTCCACCGATTCCGATGCTCCCGCCTTCTTAGAGAAGGTCAGGGTAGAAACAGCGACAGTGATTCTAATCGCTCCTCGGTGGCCTCGGAGAATATGGTTCCCGAGCCTGGTGCAGTTGTTGCACGGTCACCCGATGGAGCTCCCTCTGCGGCGGACCTGTTGTCCCAAGCCCAAGGAGGGCTATGGCACCCGAACCCCAAGATCATGCAGCTATGGGCTTGGCCCTGAACGGGAGCGCCTGTCAGCCTTAGGGCTCTCGACGGCGGTGATTTCGACCATTCAGAGTGCTAGAGCACCCTCTACTAGGTCGCAGTTTACGTACAAGTGGCAGTTGTTTCAAGGTTGGTGTCTGGCGGAGGGCCATGACCCAATATCCTGCCCTATGGCAGTGATATTACAGTTTCTACAGAAACTTAGATGAAGGGAAATCTCCTTCTACACTTAAAGTGTATTTAGCCGCCATATCGGCTTGCCATGTACGCATTGACAGTTTATCACCAGGTTGCCATTTTCTGGTATCGCAGTTCCTCAAGGGCGCAAGACGTTTGCGGCCTCCAAGAACGACCAGTTTACCGTCATGGAGCCTTGACGTGGTGCTAGAAGCCCTTACCAAGGCACCGTTCGAGCCTCTCCACAGCGTGGACATGAAGCTCCTGTCTATAAAAACTGCGTTTTTGCTATCAGTGGTATCAGCAAAACGCGTGGGCGAGTTACATGCACTTTCAGTGCATTCATCATGTACTCGTTTCGCAGGAGACGGTTCTAAGGTCTCCATATGACCAAATCCGGCCTTTTTACCCAAGGTCATATCCCTGTTTCATATGAACCAACCAGTCCAGTTGATGGCGTTCCATCCTCCTCCTTTTTCTTCCCCAGAGGAAGAACGGTTACACATGCTCTGCCCCGTGCGGGCATTGAGATGTTATATTGACCGTACAACGGCTTTGAGGCAAACAGAACAATTGTTCATATGCCATGGTTCTAGGACTTTGGGTCAGCTGTTGTCTAAATAACGCCTTTCCCACTGGATAGTGGATGCTATTAAATTAGCATATGACTCTGCAGGCCTTCCGCCACCAGGGCAGTTGAAGGCGCATTCCACTAGGGGTATGGCGACATCCTGGGCCCTCTTTAGAGGGGTGCCGGTGTCTGACATTTGCGTGGCAGCCAGTTGGGCTACACCACATACTTTCATGAGGTTTTACCGGTTGAACGTACTGGATTCCTCTGCTCCACTATTTGGAGCATCTGTGCTACACTCTATGATGCCTCAGGAGGCGGACGTATAGAGTGGTTGACAACATGGTGTTGACTATTCCACCTTAGGACAGGTGTCATTGCGAGCATAGACGCTGAGGCGCAGCTCCGCATATGCGTAGATGTATTGCCTACGCAGTTGCGTTATGGCGTAAGTCTGTCCTACTGCCGAGAATCCTCCCTCGCGACGGCTTGGGTACACTGTTCCCATACTTGATGGTTATTTTCGACTTGAAAGGGAACGATAGGTTGCGGATGCAACCCCGGTTCCCTGAAAGAGAAAATAACCATCAAGCCGCGAGGTCGCTCCGGAAGCCTTCACGGCCTGAAGAGCAAAAGAGGAAGTGAGTCTCTGCGCGCTGCGTATAGTAAGCTCCCAAGGGGGCGGGCTTACGTGGCAGCTCGCGCAGAGGCCTATCGGCAGCTTTGCTATAAAAGCTCAGCCAATCCCTACTGCCTGACGGCAATATCCCATACTTGATGGTTATTTTCTCTTTCAGGGAACCGGGGTTGCATCCGCAACCTATCGTTATATAATTACAATGTAAATCTATCTCCTTGGGTGTCTTTTCTTTAATCACATTTCAACCAGAATTTGAATCTTCGGGCTTTAGTACCTGTGGCAGAGCACTAGCTCTGCCTGTAAATATTGTGCTGTTCAGTTTGTGTTTTGGTGGTGGTTGGCAATTCCTGTCCCTGCCAAAAACATGTGAGAATGTTGCTGCTCCTTAATAGAATAATAAAACACATGAGAATGTGGCTGCTCCTTAATAGAATGATTGGTGCTAATTGGGAGCTGCCACATTCTATAAAAGGAGAGCCCAGGGCTTCTTTAGGGAGAGGGAGTTCTGTGTGTTTGTTTATGTTATGTATTCAGGTAAACAAAAGTACAGTAAATGCAGACATCCATGTATAGTGAATTGAAGTAAGCAGTTTGGTTTGTTTACTATGAGTGGCAAGCAAGCCTGCCTGCCAGTACCCCTTTCAGTTCAGCTGATGCACCGCGTCTGAAGCACTGGTGGTGTGAATAAATAATGGCATGTTGTTTAAAATGCTAAGGTGCAGAGCATGATTATTGTTGGCTGCACCTCGTGTCTTATTAAGCTCTTGACAGTCCTCTTAATATTATAAATCTCAACAGTGAATTATTTTCTATATGAAGGTGCTATTCAGTACTCATTGAAGCCTATTTGATGTTTTTCTCTACCTGCGGATACGATGGTTACAACAGTAAATATGTATATGCCAATAAAACTCAGAGCCATTCAGTTCAAATGTGTCAAATTGTGACAAAACTATACCTGTATGTGGCAGGGCGAGGAGCCCTGCACGTGAAAAGGGGGTGGGGCAAAGCCGTGGCATAAATGTATTATTTATTTTTAGAACAGGGTACCCCTCTGCCCCTGTGCAATTTATTATTTTGTATTTGTTTTGTTGTAGTATTATTATTGTCGTTATTGTTATGGTTTATTTATTTATAAATGTGACGGTGAAGAGCCGTAGGTTTTGTTTGGCAGCGTGGATGGGAAGCCCCATCCACAATTTAAAAACCTTGTGTAGAAGGTGGCCATCTACCAAATTAATTAAGTGATTAATTTGTTGTTAATTGGGAGATGGTCACCTGCATATAAGCCTGCAGTTCTCCCTGCTCTGGGTGGTGGGTGTTCAGAGGAGAGAACGTGAGAGAGCGAGGAGAAAAAGGAGAAAAGAACATTTTAAAAATCAACATAGGATCAGTGAAAGCGATCTGTCCAGCCTGACCTATTGTTTTGTTTTGTGTTTGTGATTTGTTTTTGTTTGAATATTTATTTTGCTTTGTGAGCACTGTTTTTGTTTAAATATTTGGTTTGTTTTTGTTATTTAAATAAACAGCACACGGCGCGTCTTTTCCCTGCAGTACTTTGCCGTTGTTTTCCTTCCTGCTTCTGGCCTGACGTCACCTTGTCAGCCAACCTGTCACACTCTAGTATTTGTATTCCATTTACAGTGAGAAGCTATCGTGGACAGTAAAAAAAAAAACAGGCCTATTTGCCACAATAAAATTGACAGCCATGCAATAATTCATTAAGAAATACTTTGGAGTTGTGTGCAATAAGGCAAACTGATAATGTTTATTGACAGTGAATTTAACTGCCTAGTTCTTATGCAGTCTAGATTCCCTGCGTGACTGAGATCCATTGCACCAAGCTTTGTTCCATCTGCAAATTTGACAAGTTTGCTAATTATCCCTCTAAGTTGTTGATAGTGATAAGAAACATGTGTGGTCCAAGGATGGAGTTCTGGCAACAAAAGAGGCAGTGTTCAGACTTAATTTTATTTTATGGCAAAAAGTTAATATTTATTCATTTTAGTTGTCTTTGGTTAAATATAAATTAGAATTAGTGAGATATCAACAAAATGTATGTGAGCTTGGTTCTAAAGACAATCCCCTTGTTCTCTTATAACTCCTACACAATAATTGTCTTGACATAAACAAAATGTAATTATTAAGAGCATGACGTAAATACTCCCCAGTAATAAAGATGAGAAGCATTAAGATAACATACTGTTGATGCAAGGCTATTCATTACATTTGATTATTTAAATGCCTACGCTGAGAATTGGTGCTGGATTATGGAAGCTTGCTTTTCCTATCGACCTCCCTAACTTTTTTTAACCTCAAGGAAACCTGGCTCCCAAAGTTATCCTTGGAGTAAGCTAGTGCTGCAACAGTCCGAACACTTCAGCTTCCAAATTAAAAAATAAATAAATAAATAATAACCTCCACTGCTAATTACAAAAAAAAACCGACCCGCCCATCTTGCAGATGCTACTGTGCCTTTAACAGTAAGGATTGATTGTGCTTTTAGCCATAGACATATATAGAACTAGACCTGCCAACGGCTGACTTCTCAGTGCAGTCTAACAAGATTTCGGTCCGCCATCTTGGATGCTTATAGTTCTGCCGCTGAGCGCGCTGGAACCAATGTAAACTGGCAGATATGTGCAGCATTGTTCGGGGTTTCATTTATTTAGCTTCAATAAAATTGTATTTTTAAACTTGGATATTCAACTATTCAATTATTCTCCAACTCTTGCTATGTCTAATTAATTTATCTATTTAGTTGCAAAAGCAAAAATCAATATATATACATAGCTTACAAGACCTAGCCCCCTAGGCTACATGCAGCTAAGGTTGTTAACCTTCTCTTCCATGTCTTTCTGTTTATATCTACAGTATCCTTCAATGCTGTAATAAATCTCCTTTTGTTTATAAAAAACAAAACATGTTTTTGCTGCAGATTTCTAAACCATAGACAACAGAAATGAATGCCTACTGGAATAATACATTTGTATACATTTACATGAAATCTATGTAGTAACTGGACATTGAGACAGGACAGGAGGCTGTGTGGTCTAGTGGTTAAAGAAAAAGGGCTTGTAATCAGAAGATCCCTGGTTCAAATCCCACCTCAGCTAGTGACTCATTGTGTGACCCTGAGCAAGTCACTTAACCTCCTTGTGCTCTGTCTTGATGCATAGTTCACACACCCTAGTCTCTGTAAGTCGCCTTGGAGAAAGGCGTCTGCTAAATAAACAAATAATAATGAAATAAACATTGCTAACCCAAATGTACCAACTCCTAAATATTTCCCACTGCTGTCTTTTAAAGTAGCTCAATTCCGTGGGAAAACCAGAAAAACTCTGGTCCAATTACAAGGCAACTTTCCCAGAAGCATTTTTAGTAACTGCTCGATATCTGGAAATATACAAATCAATTACCAAGGAAAAGACTTATTATTATTATTATTATTATTATTATTATTATTATTATTATTATTGCACCTTTTTTCCGATCTTTGTCCTCAGTTTATTTTCACAGAAGCATTTTTCATCTTTAATCTTTTTTCACAATCTTTTATTCTCTATTTATTCAAATAAAAGTATACAGTTTTAAAAACAATGTTTTGTACTCTCTTTTTATAGGGAAGATAGTTGTTATGGAGGAATATATTTATAGAATATTCATTTTAGAGTGCTTATGTGGAAGGATACGTAAAAAAAAGGAAAACCTAATAAATAAATTCAGTTAAAATCAATAAAAATGATAGTTAATTGTGCTGTAACATTGAAGTATATAAGCAATAAGACCCTCCACATCGGGCATTACCAGGCATTATAAGACTGGTATACGAATTATTTGGATAACATATTTATTTACTGGGGTCTTACTCTTTCTTATCATTTATCTGGACATTGGCAGATAAATTAACAGTACAATTGTTTAATAGTCCATATGGTATAGAGTCAGACTCGAAACTTGTTGTTGGAGGCGGGGCGTCATTCAAGCTGGCAGGGAGTGGATTGGCTGGTGCGGAAGGAACTGAAGCAGGGTTGGCAGTTTGGCTGGCTGGTTTTGAGGGAGGGTGTTGATTGGATCCAGCTGAGGTCAGAATTGTGGACCAATCGTGTCTTTCCTGTTGATTTGCTGTGAATTGAGCCTTCATTACGGTGCCTGTCACAGACAGGATTTCCCTTGTCTCTAGACCAGTGTCAGAAAGTAACTGAACAGTAGTTGCTCTTATACAGTGGTTGGTGTATATTTTGCTAAGCATTACTTTTTTGCTCAAGGCAGCCATACCTTGTTTTCCCTAGTGGTTTAAGTAGCTTTTTATGTTGTCAGATTAGTTGTAGATTAGAATGTTAAGGGAAAAAGCCAGTATTTATGCACGGATTGATTTAAAATTGAATTCAGTTAAGCACTTCAACGTTCCAGCGGGCATCTATGTAAAATAGAAGCCCGCTAGATCTGGAAGTTGATTGGCTGTTCGCACTGAATCATTTTCTCATTACTCAAACGGTGGTATAATGCCGTGTGTGTCGGGTCTTACTGCTTACATTATATATATATATATATTGTGATAAAATCGCACCTCACCACGGTTCGTTGCCCCTTTTAAAACCACGACCCAACACACAGAAATTGGATTTTTACAGCGCTGACGCGCTATTTTTTTTAATAAACACAATAAACAAAACAAAACACAAAATAAACACCTAGCTCCTCAATGAGCACTAACTAACACACAGGAACCTAACTAGCACAGGACAGCTAGGCCATTTACCTGTCACACAAAATCCACTTTATTCCAAACCACGCAGGTTCACACTGCACATTGTTTCCTCTGGACTGCTAGGAAGCAGAGCACCTCTTCTGCCTCCTTCTCCACCGCAGCCCTGAGCAAACTAGCTGCTTTTCTTTTATACCCTGCACCTGGCTCTAATTTAATAATAAGGGGATAATTAAGTAATAAAGCAATTCACCAATTAAGCAAACCAATTAAACCAAAGGTGCATACGCATATGTTTTTACGCAGGGAGGAATTAACCCCCTCCCTGCTGTCTTACTATATATATATATATATATATATATATATATATATATATATATATATATATATATATATATATATATATATATACTGTATATGTTCATCATAACTTGGCATCAAGGATGATTTGTTACACATATTCAACACTGGGGAGGCTTATTACCTCCAGAAGATACAGTGGAGGCTAGCATACTCACACCCTACCTGGGCAGTTGGAAGCCAGCGTGGACAGTATGCCGTGATGTAACAGGTCCACCGTATTCATACAATGTTCTAAAAATAGACACATTTACCACAATATTGGCAGCCAAGTAACAGTTACTCATTAACAAACTTTGGGGTCAAGTCAGCAAGGCAAGCATGGTTAGAATTCCTGGATCATGTGCATAGACAGTTTATTTATATATTACACAATCTACCTCAAAATGTATTTGTGGATGTTTAAATCTACAACTGTTATACTATGTTGGTTTTGCTTATTGTCTGAATGTTTGTTCTAATCATAGAGTAGTTTACAATGTTCTTTTTTATGCTATTCATTAACTTTAAAGTAATTCTAGCCAATTAAATAACCCTACAAATCTTACCCATTTTGCTCTTCCATTAGGTACATGGATACAAAGGGCCTCATTTAGGAAAGGGCACTAAGGTTTATAGTGCGCAATAATTGCAATTACTGTTTAATGATTTCTGTATTTACTATTGCAATTTTATTAATTATTGTGCGAAATAGTGCGCACATTATGGTGCACACTAATTTTACTGTGCGATACTATGATAATCAAAATTAATATGTGATGTGTATGGTAATGCATGAGAATGTATTTAAATGAGGCACCCCGCTCTGAATAATGAGATGAGCTTCATTCACACCGTATTTACTGAAGGGCAATAATTATACTTTGCACATTAAAGTGAGTGATAGTTAGTTAGTTTGGACATCGATTTGTTTGATTCATTCAGTTTAGTGAATCAATTCAACAGATTTGTTTGTTTGATTCACTGACTCTCTTCCACAAAATAAATACTTCTTGCTGAATTACTTGGTTATAAGAATTAATTTAAACGGAAAAATCTTGCAGCAAGGGCTGTGCACTTGGTGGGCCGCACTGTAAAAAAAAAAATATATATATATATATATATATATATATATATATATATATATATATATATATATATATATATATATACGTAATGTATGTGAAAATGTCTATATAAATCGTATGTAGGCAAATATTCTACTTTACCAAATCACATTAACTAGAAGCAGCTTTCCTAGAACACTGACAAAAAAACTCACTAATGTAATGGAGGAAATAGAGTATTATACTTTCAATGGAAATCTCAAACAGTAAAAATGTCAGAGTACAGTGCCTTGCATAAGTATTCACTCCCCTTGGACTTTTCCACATTTTGTAGTGTTACAACCTGGAATTAAAATGGATTTAATTAGGATTTTTTGTCACTTATGTACACAAAATAGTACATAATGTCGAAGTGGGGAAAAAAATCTACATATTTTTCAAAATTATTTACAAATAAAAAACTGAAAAGTCTTGATTGCATAAGTATTCACCCCGTTTGCTGTGACACCCCTAAATAAGCTCTGGTGCAACCAATTGCCTTCAGAAGTCACATAATTAGTTGAATGGAGTCCACCTGTGTGCAATTAAAGTGTCACATGATCTCAGATTAAATACACCTGTTTCTGGAAGGCCCCAGAGTTTGTTAGAAAGCCAACACTGCTCATCACCCTGAGAACACCATCCCCACGGTGAAGCATGGTGGTGGCAGAATCATGTTATGGGGACGCTTTTCATCGGCAGGGACTGGGAAACTGGTCAGGATTGAGGGCAAGATGGATGGAGCCAAATACAGGGAAATTCTAGAGGAAAACCTGTTTCAGTCTGCAAGAGACCTGGGACTGGGGTGGAGGTTCACCTTCCAGCAGGACAATGACCCTAAACACACAGCCAAAGCTACACTGGAGTGGTTTAAAAACAAGAACCTGAATGTCTTAGAATGACCCAGTCAAAGCCCAGACCTCAATCCGATTGAGAATCTGTGGCAAGACTTGAAAATTGCTGTTCACCAACGGTCCCCATCCAACTTGACAGAGCTTGAACAATTTTGCCAAGAAGAATGGGCAAAATTGAAGGATCCAGATGTGCAAAGCTGGTAGAGACTTACCCAAAAAGACTCACAGCTGTAATTGCTGCCAAAGGTGCTTCTACCAAGTATTGACTCAGGGGGGTGAATACTTATGCAAACAACAAATGTCTTTTTTTTGTTTAATTAACTTTTGTGTCACAATAAAAAATATTTTGCACCTTCAAAGTGTTAAGTATGTTGCGTAAATCAAATGGTAAAAATCCCAATTAAATCCATTTTAATTCCTGGTTGTAACACTACAAAATGTGGAAAAGTCCAAGGGGGGTGAATACTTATGCAAGGCACTGTATATAAGGCTAAGTCTCAGTATTTAACTTATTCCAAAACAAAGTTTTTAACAGCACTGGATAAAAAAGATACTGACAAGCTGTGAAAATGTGAAATAGTAAACAGCACCACTTTGAAATCTACCTTGTTATGACTTTGACCTTGTTATGACGCAGTAGGGATTCAAGGAAATGCGTGCACATGGATTAGGGAGTGGTTAACATGTAGAAAACAGAAAGTACTGATTAGAGGAGAAACCTCAAAATGGAGTGAGGCAACCAGAGGTGTACCACACGGATCAGTATTAGGTCCTCTGCTATTCCTAATCTACATTAATGATTTTGATTCTGGTATAGTAAGCAAACTTGTTAAATTTGCAGACGACACAAAAATAGGAGGAGTGGCAAATACTGTTGCAGCAGCAAAGGTCATTCAAAATGATCTAGACAGCATTCAGAATTGTGCAGACACATGGGAAATTACATTTGATAAAGAAAAGTGTAAGGTACTGCATGCAGGCAATAAAAATGTGCATTATAAATATCATATGGGAGATACTGAAACTGAAGAAGGAATCCATGAAAAAGACCTAGGAGTTTATGTTGACTCATAAATGTCTTCATCTAGACAATGTGGTGAAGCTATAAAAAAAGGCCAACAAGATGCTTGGATATATTGTGAAAGGTGTTGAATTTAAATCAAGGGAAGTAATGTTAAAACTTAACAATGCATTAGTAAGACCTCATCTAGAATATTGTGTTCAGTTCTGGTCACCTCGCTACAAAAAGGATATTGCTGCTCTAGAAAGAGTGCAAAGAAGAGTGACCAGAATTACCCCAGGTTTAAAAGGCATGTTGTATGCAGATAGGCTAAAATAATTGAATCTATTCAGCCTTGAACAAAGAAGACTACGCGGCGATCTGATTCAAACATTCAAAATCCTAAAAGGTATAGACAATGTCGACCCAGGGGACTTTTTTGACCTGAAAAAAGAAACAAGGACCAGGGGTCACAAAAGGAGATTAGATAAAGGAGCATTCAGAACAGAAAATAGGAGGCACTTTTTTACACAGAGAATTGTAAGGGTCTGGAACCAACTCCCTAGTAATGTTGGGATCCTTCAAGAAGCTGCTTGATGAGATTCTGGGATCAATAAGCTACTAACAACCAAACCAGTTTGTAAACTTTCTTATGTTCTTATGACACGGACGTAAAGTTGGTTGCCGATTTGCTTTTTCGTTTACAGGCATTTCAGTGTACAAGGGTGACGAATCGATTTCAGATTTTGCCGATTCCTTTTTCCTTTAAATGGCTGCCTCTGCTGATTGCCTATTCATTTACAGATAGTGTGCAAGGAGAGATGAATAGATTTAAGATTTGCGATTGCTTTTTCAGAGATTTCAGTTAACATGAAGAGAAAATAGATCAGACCCGTTTTAATTAGTTTTAGCCACCTCAACGTTTTTTTTTTAGCCACCCCAGGAACGTGACCAATCACACTACACAGGGAAATTACATGAAAATCAGCTTTAAAAAAATTTAGCCACCTGTAGCAGGGCGGTAGAAAGCCCTGCTGTGTGTGTTTATTTATTTTAGAACAGGGTACCCCTTCCGCCCCTGTGTATCGTTTGTATTATGTTGTATTTGTTTTAGCATTATGATTTATTTATTGTATTTATAAATATGACTGTGAAGCTGTATGTTTTTATTGTTTGGTAGTTTGTGTTTGTACTTTGTAAATAGTCACGTGTTCCCACGAGGTGTCGGCTAGTGATTGTTAGATTAGCTGGCAGTCACACGTAATTAGTAAACTCCTGCAGATTGTGGCCGAGGGGTAATAGGATAATTAATAGCTAGTTAACCCCTCAGCCATGGTATAAAAGCCTGCAGCTCTCCCTGTTCCGGGTGGAGTGTTTTTGGAGCGAGAAACAGCGAGCGGAGAGAATACTAAAAGTAAACTAAATATAGGAACACTGAAGGCGATTGCCCAGCCTGACCTATATTGTTTAATGTTCGTGATTTTGTTTTATTTAAACAATTTATTTTGCTCTGTGTGTTTATTTTTGTTCAAACCTTTTATTGTGATTTATTTTTGTTGTTTAAAAATAAACGGCGCCGCATCGCCTTTTGCACCACAGAACCTTGCCTCTGTTTTTTTTGTTTGTTTGTTTTTGGAGCAAGAAGAGAGGATGGGGAGGAAGAAGTGCAGGAAGGAGCATACCGGTAGCAGCAACAATAGCTGGGCATGAGGTGGTGGTCCCTGATTCCAAATCCATTTGGTCCCCCGGACTGGGCAGCTGAACAGAAGTAGTGGAGGAATGAGGGGGCTCCTATGTGTGGCGCCTGTGGCGAGTTTGGGCACGTCCAGGAGGACTGCCCTTATGGAGACCCCCAATATGAAGAGGCATGGAACCCGGTCGGGGATGCTGCGGAGTAGTTCTGGGCGGTAGACCAGACCCGGCCGTCGCCAACACCTGCGTGGGAGGAGCCCGAACGTCCTACACCCAAAAGGCGGGAGTTGTTGCGTCCTCAGCCCAAGACAGGGGAGTCAGTGCGTCCACAGCCCAAGAGGGGGGAGTCGGTGCGTCCACAGCCCAAGAGGGTTAGGAGAGAAGCAGGAGCTGCCTCTGTCTCCATCACAAGGTGAGGAGCAGGAGCTGCCTCTGCCTCCACCACCACCATCACGAGGAGAGGAGCAGGAGCTGCCTCTGGCTCCACCACCACCATCACGAGGAGAGGAGTAGGAGCTGCCTCTGCCTCCACAATCACGAGGAGAGGTGCAGGAGCTGCCTCTGCCTCCACCACCACCATCACGAGGAGAGGAGCAGGAGCTGCCTCTGCCTCCACCATCACGAGGAGAGGAGCAGGAGCTGCCTCTGCCTCCACCATCACCATCATGAAGAGAGGAGCGGGAGCTGCCTCTGTCTCCACCATAACGAGGAGAGGTGCTGGCGGTCATCAGCAGCCCCCGCATATGCTGATGAGGGGAGCATGGGGGGGGAAACCGCCCAGCTGCAGTGGCCGCGAAGAGAGTCAATCCCAGTACCCCAGCTAGTCCTGACTCCATCATGGGGAGAAGTGGCGCTCCTGCTGCCTCCTTCATGGCCAGGGGTTTCCCTCCCGCCGTCGCCTCCCGAGGGTCCGCTGCCGCTGCCGCCTTTTGAGGGACCGCTGCTGTCTTGCACCGCCCGGGGATGCCTGCACGTCACCGCCTGGAGGATGCCTGCCTTACACCGCCTGGAGGATGCCTGCCTTACACCGCCCGGGGATGCCATGCCCGCTCTGCTCGGGGATGCCACGCCCGCTCTGCTCCGGGATGCCACACCCGCTCTGCTCAGGGATGCCACGCCCGCTCTGCTCCGGGATGCCACGCCCGCTCTGCTCCGGGATGCCACGCCCGCTCTGCTCCGGGATACCACGCCCGCTCTGCTCGGGGATGCCACGCCCGCTCTGCTCCGGGATACCACACCCGCTCTGCTCGGGGATGTCACGCCCGCTCTGCTCGGGGATGCCACGCCCGCTCTGCTCGGGGATGCCACGCCCGCTCTGCTCCGGGATGCCACGCCCGCTCTGCTCCGGGATGCCACGCCCGCTCTGCTCCGGGATGCCACGCCCGCTCTGCTCCGGGATGCCACGCCCGCTCTGCTCGGGGATGCCACGCCCGCTCTGCTCGGGGATGCCACGCCCGCTCTGCTCCGGGATGCCACGCCCGCTCTGCTCCGGGATGCCACGCCCGCTCTGCTCCGGGATGCCACGCCCGCTCTGCTCCGGGATGCCACGCCCGCTCTGCTCGGGGATGCCACGCCCGCTCTGCTCAGGGATGCCACCCCCGCTCTGCTCCGGGATACCACGCCCGCTCTGCTCAGGGATGCCACGCCCACTCCGCTGTGTGTCAACAAGTCAATACACAACTCATTTCATCTAAACCTATTGAAAGCCATATACTTAGTGACCCAAATCAGCTTTTAAACATCACTCTGCGATCTAGTTCTTATTTCGCACCTTTTGAAAATCATTCTGTAAGTGATACTGGAACTCACTTTTACAGTAGACAAGTAAGGGTCTTTCTATCCCATGACCCATCAGAACAGAAAAATAAATAATAAACCTCCCATTCATTTTTTGTGCTTTGCTCCATTATGCGGTTCAGTGACTAACTTTCTATTTAAACAATAACTGCACTCAGACACTCAATCCGATGCTGCCTCGGCTGGGATTGAAGTACGGTGTGCTGAAAGGCTCAAAACACAGCAGTGCAATTAACACACGTTAAAATAATTAATCTACAAAAAAATGAATGTGTTAATCGCTACTGCAATTAATTGACAGCCCTAATTATCTATCTATCTATCTATCTATCTATCTATCTATCTATCTATCTATCGTGATGCATGCTGGGAGAGTGGAGTGAGTGAGGTGGAGTGTATCGAAGTAGGTGTTTCGTTTTTCTTTCTTTTTTATATGTGTTTGTTTATAGTTAATTTGTTTTGTTTCTTAAACTTTTGCAGTCAGCATGAGAGTTTAACTCGTAAGCATGGAATCAAAATAGCTACGGAAGGTTTTGTTCCTATAGAGAAGTGCATGTTAGCGGTTGGGAAAGTAGTCGGTCAGGAAAATATAAAGTCTGCGTCCAGAATGAATGGATCAGTCGTGGCGTTTTTAAGACAAACTGATCTAGTAAATAAAATAGTAGAACATTGAATTATTTTGAACGATTCTCTTGTTGCAGCTACGCCATTAGTGACACCAGTGAGAAAAATAATTCTATCAAACGTTCCACCTTTCCTTAAAAATGCTTTAATTGTAAATTAATTGTCTCGACATGGGCAAATTGTCTTAGCCCCAAAAAGAATCCCGTTGGGCTGTAAATCTCCACTGTTACAACATGTAGTCTCCTTCCAGAGACAGTTGTTTATGGTTTTGAATAAAGTGAGCGAGGAACTTAACATTGTTTTAAAGTTTAAAGTGGATGGCTGTGATTACATGATCTTTGCTACTTCAGAAACAATGATATGTTTCAATTGTGGGGTTGATGGACATTTAGTTAAAAATTGTCAGAAAGCTAAAGAAAGAGAGGAGAGAGAAGGGGGAGATGTAAGCGAGAAAGTAGCGGTGAACTTGAAATCCACGGAGCCGAGTAATGTTGATGTTGAAACACAGAGTGGGGGTATGGAGAAAGAGAATGTGAACGCTGAAAATGATGGAGAGGTGGCTGGGACGAGTGTTGGTGTGGAGATGAACAGAACAGAGGGTAAAACTGGAGAGCAGGAAATTAAAAATACCAGTAGTGATGGTGACGAAAAACAACAGATTGAAAGTAGTACTGTTAATGATACGAATAGTACGAGAGAAGCAGAGACTGGAAAAGTAAGAGAGGACAATCAGGGTGCGGGTGAAAATAAAACTGAGTATCTAGGGAAGAATGCATCGGAGAAAGTTTCTGAAATGAGCAAGTTGGCAATGGAGATAACTGAGAATGTGAATGATAATGGTGGATTTAAGACTCCAGGAAAAAGGAAAAAATCCAAAAAGGAAAAATATGGAGGTAGTAGAAACAAGAGAAAAAAAACCTCCCAAAAACGAGGGACAAAAGCCCTGGAGTGTTGTGGTTGCCAGTACAATACATGAAAGTAATTCAGAGTCAGAGAGAGAGGAGGAGGAGGCGAAGGGGGAGGCGGTGTTAACCGACTCGTCTCAATGCTCTGAATCAATTTTGTTAAAGAGTGGGTATGGTGAGCAAGCTATAAGAGAGTTTTTTACTGTTGACAAAGGGCAGGAGAAAAATTGATGTGGAGGATTTTTATCCTGATTTAAATTTGTTTGTGAACTCAGCGGCTTATCTGGTAAAGAAGTCCTCTGTGTCAAACTTTACAGACCAAGAGCGCTGGTGTTTAAAGAATTGTTTGATTAGAGTTTGTAGTAAGCTTAATCAAAAATAAAAATGTTGAGAAACTCAGTGTTTTTTTTCAAATATTGTTTGTTTTTTGTACTCTGAGCTTTCTTTCTATCCCAAAGACGACTTTTCTGTTAGGGACTATTAATATAAATGGTTGTAGAGACAGTCTTAAGAGGGCTTATGTTTTTGAATATTTGAACCAGAAAAAAACTGGATGTCATTTTCTTACAAGAAACTCATTGTGATTTCAAAACCCAATCAGAGTGGGAAAAGGAATGGAAAGGGGAAATAGTTTTTAGTCATGGATCTAATGTGAGTGCTGGGGTGGCAGTTTTGTTTAAGGAAAATTTTAAACCTGAGGCAATTGACTTTACTGAACTGGTAAAAGGTTGGTTGCTTAAAATAAAAGCTGTAGTAGAAGGACAATCCTTTGTATTTATTAATATTTATGCCTCCAATGATGGAAAAGAGAGGTCTGATGAGGTTTTGTTTTTAGCAGGGGATTTTAATTGTACTGCTAATTGTAAAATGGACAGAAATCATTCTGAGCCACACCTTAAGTCTGCAAGAGAATTATCAGTTATATTAAAAAAGATTGATTTAATTGATGTGTGGAAAAGTGTGCATCCTAATAAAAGACAATATACTTGGGTTAAGTACAGTAAGAGTAACATCTCAATGGCTAGATTAGATAGAATTTATGTTTTCAAAGAGCATTTTAATCTGATCAAACAATGTAGCATTTCTCCTACTACCTTTTCTGATCACAACCTTGTATTCCTTTCTGTTTTATTGCCTACTGTTAAACGCAGTCGTTCCTATTGGAAATTCAATACTAATCTGTTAAATGATTTGCATTTTATCAAATGTTTTAATTTCTTTTGGAAAACATGGAGGGATGTTTAAGGTTCCTTTTCGAATCTTAGACAATGGTGGGATGTAGGTAAAGTTCAAATAAAAACATTCTGTCAACAGTACAATGAAAACGTTACAAAGAGGGTAAATGAGTCTCTGCAAGAGCTGGAGCGGGATGTCTTAGAGCTCCAGAGAGCTCTAGACTCCAAACAAAATGATAATCTAATTGAAAAATTAAAGTATAAAAGGAAATTAATTGCGAATCTTTTGGATATAAAAGTAAAAGGAGCACAGGAGATATCTAGGGTGCCCGGGCTGACGAAGATGGACGCACCTACTCAGTTTTTTTTTTCAGTTTGGAGAAAAAAAGTAGCCAAAGGAAGGCAATTCATTGTCTAAGGAGGCCGTATGGAGTGGAGCTGAGAGAGCCGGAGGAGATCAGGAGGTACGCTGTCCAGTTCTACTCAGGCTTATTTGCAGCGGAGGCTGGGGCTAGGCCAGAGGAGGTGCAGGGTTTCCTGCAGGACATGACGTGTTTGCCTGAGGAGGCTAATGAAAGGCAAGGGAGTGCCCTGTCTATAGAAGAACTTACTGTTGCCCTACAAGGGCTGAATCAGGGCAACGCTCCTGGTATTGATGGCTTGCCCATAGAGTTTTTTTAAAGTTTTTGTTAAACTGTTGAAATATGATCTTGCTGAAGTTTTTGAAGAGAACTTTGAGCAAGGAGAGCTGCCGCTAAGCTGCAGGAGAGCAGTTATCACGCTCCTTCCAAAGAAAGGTGATCTTTGCAACATAAAAAATTGAAGACCTGTGTCACTGTTGTGCTCCAAATATAAAATTCTTTCTAGAGCTCTAGTCAACAGACTGAGTACAGTGATCGAGACTGTGGTGCACCCTGATCAAACTTATTGCATCCCAAATAGATCAATTTTTAATAATATCTTTTTAGTCAGAGACATATTGGCGGCCTCAAAATTGTTTGGCTTTAGTACTGGTCTTTTTTCATTAGATCAGGAAAAGGCCTTTGACAGAGTAGACCACCAGTATTTATGGAAGGTTCTTGCTGCTTTTGGTCTTAATTTTTATTTCATTAGTAAAATAAGCTCTATTGTAATGTTTTCAGTCTGATTAAAATAAACGGAGGACTTACTGCACCTTTTAAAATTCAGAGATAAATTAGACAAGGATGCCCTCTATCTGGTATGCTATACGCACTATCAATTGAACCGTTCTTGAGTAGGTTAAGAAGTGTTTTGGCGGGTCTGTATATTCCAAACTGTAATCAGTCAATAAAGCTGTCAGCTTATGCTGACGATATAATAGTGTTCATAAATAGTCAAGAAAACATAAAGGTGTTAGTTGAGACCCAGAAAATCTTTGAAAAGGTTTCATCTGCACGAGTAAAGTGGAGTAAGAGCAGTGCTGTGCATATTGGGAAAGAAAAAAGATGCAAGTCACTGGTATTGCCTGATGGATTGCAGTGGACTCGAGAAGTTAATTTGTGTAGAGCCTCCAAAAATGTTGTTTAAACAGATCCAATACCTGCTTTTGGAGTTTTTTTTGGAATGGATATTACTGGTTGAAGCAGTGTGTGCTGCATTTGCCATTGGATAAAGGTGGGCAAGGATTAATTAATATTGAGTGTAGGACAGCTGCTTTCAGACTGCAAACATTGCAAAAATTGTTTTATTCACCGGTAGAGTTGCCTTGGAGAGGACTGGCATTGTCTTTCTTTCGTCAGGTTGGAGGGCTTGGTTTTGATTTCAGTTTGTTATTTATGGATGTTGGTCAAATTAATTTTACGTGTTCCTTCTCTGTTTTACAAGAGTGTGCTGAGGGCTTGGAGTGTACTAAAGGCCGAGTAAGAGTTTTCATTAGACTAGACCCCTTTTGGGTTCTACAACAGCCTTTGGTGTTAAATCCACAATTTAGTTTTATTTATAAATCGGTTAATGATTTTATTTATAAATGGGTTAATGATTCCCTTATTGGAGCTAAAGTTGTGAAGATCTATGATCTATTAGACACAGAAAAATGTGCTTGGAAGGACCCAGAATGTTTAGCCAATGCTCTGGCCATGCGGTCTGTCCGTGTGGCAGGTGTTTACTTGTCACAGCTGAATGAAGCTCTGTCCCCAGAGTGGCGAGAGGCACTGGAGAGTGTTTTTAGTGAGCATAGAATCCTTCAGCAGACTCTGTTTCCTTCTTTGCTAATCTCTCCTGCAATTAGTAATTTTGAAGAAGAGAGTGGCAAGATTTTAAAAGTGAAGGACTTGTGTAAAGGCCAATTTTCCCTATTGGAGGGAAAAAAAGCATATAAAATGTGTGTGAAAGTAAAGTTTCAAGATGTGCTTAAAATTCTACCGGACACACATTGGAGGGAGCGGCTGGGAGCTGGAGAGGAGGACAAGCCAGCCTGGAGAACTTTATATCAACCCCCCCCCCTTTGTAAAAGATCCGGTGACTTACAATGGAGACTCTTGCATAGTATTTTGGCTGTTAATGCTTTTGTAACAATAATAAATCTGGAGGTGAATGACAAGTGCCCTTTCTGCAGTAAAAGAGAGACTGTATTTCACTGCTATATGGAATGTCAAAGATTGGATCCATTGTTTGAATTTTTAAACAACCTCTTTTTAAAGCTGGGTTTGGAGTTCACAAAGACTATTTTTATCTTTGGGGTCAGATATGCAAAGATTAAAAAGTTTGTATTTCAGTTGGCTAATTTTATGTTAGGCCAAGCTAAATTGACCATTTTAAAAAGTAAGAGTAGTGAAATTGATAAAAAAACAGTCAAGATTTGGTTAAAGTGTTTCGAAAGCTAGTAGGGGACGTATAGGTGTTGAATTCAATTTTTATAAAATGATACACGACTTACTGAAATTTGAAATTATATGGTGTTTTAATGGAGTGCTCTGTGAGGTGGATGAAGAGTCTGAGGAACTTGTTTTAAATGTATAAATTATTTTTTGTAGAATTTATTATAATGTAAAAGTTTATAGTCTGTTGTAAATAAATGTTATTTAAAAAGTAAAGTATCTATCTATCTATCTATCTATCTATCTATCTATCTATCTATCTATCTATCTATCTATCTATATACTTCAATGGAAAGATTTCACACATTCTAAATCTGGTTGAGCTAGAGGGATATAATCCCTGATATATGCCCTTAGAATCTTTGTAACCGCATCACAAAAACAAATCAAAGAAGATCATAAGAACATAAGAAAGTTTACAAACGACAGGAGGCCATTCAGCCCATCTTGCTGGTTTGGTTGTTAGTAGCTTATTGATCCCAGAATCTCATCAAGCAGCTTCTTGAAGGATCCCAGGGTGTCAGCTTCAACAACATTACTGGGGAGTTGGTTCCACACCCTCACAATTCTCTGTGTAAAAAAGTGCCTCCTATTTCCTGTTCTGAATGCCTCTTTATCTAATCTCTGTGACCCCTGGTCCTTGTTTCTTTTTTCAGGTCAAAAAAGTCCCCTGGGTCGACATTGTCTATACCTTTTAGGATTTTGAATGCTTGAATCAGATCGCCGTGTAGTTCTTTGTTCAAGACTGAATAGATTCAATTATTTTAGCCTGTCTGCATACGACATGCCTTTTAAACCCGGGATAATTCTGGTCACTCTTCTTTGCACTCTTTCTAGAGCAGCAATATCCTTTTTGTAAAGAGGTGACCAGAACTGAACACAATATTCTAGGTGAGGTCTTACTAATGCATTGTAAAGTTTTAACATTACTTCCCTTGATTTAAATTCAACACTTCTCACAATATATCCGAGCATCTTGTTGGCCTTTTTTATAACTTCCCCACATTATCTAGATGAAGACATTTCTGAGTCAACATAAACTCCTAGGTCTTTTTCATAGTTCCCTTCTTCAATTTCAGTATCTCCCATATGATATTTGTAATGCACATTTTTATTGCCTGCATGCAATACTTTACACTTTTCTCTATTAAATGTCATTTGCCATGTGTCTGCCCAGTTCTGAATGCTGTCTAGATCATTTGAATGACCTTTGCTGCTGCAACAGTGTTTGCCACTCCTCCTATTTTTGTGTCGTCTGCAAATTTAACAAGTTTGCTTACTATACCAGAATCTAAATCATTAATGTAGATTAGGAATAGCAGAGGATCTAATACTGATCCCTGTGGTACACCACTGGTTGCCTCACTACATTTTGAGGTTTCTCCTCTAATCAGTACTTTATGTTTTCTACATGTTAACCACTCCCTAATCCATGTGCATGCATTTCCTTGAATCCCTACTGCGTTCAGTTTGAGAATTAATCTTTTGTGCAGGACTTTGTCAAAAGCTTTCTGGAAATCTAAATAAACCATGTTGTATGCTTTTCAATTCTCCACTGTCAATGTTGCATCCTCAAAAAAGTCAAGCAGGTTAGTTAGACATGATCTCCCTTTCCTAAAACCATGCTGACTGTGTCCTGTCTCTAAAATTTTCCATTTTAGATCTCGATCAGCTATTAACAAAATGTCAGTTGAAGTAAATTTCAACCTTTTTAATAAGATGTCATTTGAGGAATGGCTAAATCAAAACATTCCAGAAAATATGAGCACCTCTGAGATGTCTACAGTCGCTGTAAGTAGTACAGAGAGAAGTATGATAGCAAAAATGAGTATTGTTAATAATAATAATAATAATAATAATAATAATAATAATAAATATTTTTTTCACAATCTTTTGTTCTCTATTTATATATTTTGTTCTCTATTTGTACACTCATTTTATAGAGAAGATCATTGTTATGGAGGAATATATTTATAGAATATTAATTTTAGAGTGCTTATGTGGAAGGATATGTAAAAAACAAAAGGAAAACCTAATAAATAAATTCAGTTAAAATCAATAAAAATTATAGTTAATTGTGCTGTAACAATGAAGTATATAAGCAATAATACCCTCCACATCGGGCATTACCAGGCATTATACGACTGTTTGGTTGTAATAGTGCCATCGATAATTACTGTATATGTTCATCATAACTTGGCATCAAGGATGATTTGTTACACATATTCAACACACTGGGGAGGCTTATTACCTCCAGAAGATACAGTGGAGGCTAGCATACTCACACCCTACCTGGGCAGTTGGAAGCCAGCGTGGACAGTATGCCGTGATGTAACAGGTCCACCGTATTCATACAATGTCCCACTGCTTCTGAAAATAGACCCATTTACCACAATATTGGCAGCCAAGTAACAGTTACTCATTAACAAACTTTGGGGTCAAGTCAGCAAGGCAAGCATGGTTAGAATTCCTGGATCATGTGCATAGACAGTTTATTTATATATTACACAATCTACCTCAAAATGTATTTGTGGATGTTTAAATCTACAACTGTTATACTATGTTGGTTTTGCTTATTGTCTGAATGTTTGTTCTAATCATAGAGTAGTTTACAATGTTCTTTTTTATGCTATTCCTTAATTTAAAGTAATTCTAGCCAATTAAATATCCCTATAAATCTTACCCATTTTGCTCTTCCATTAGTTACATGGATACAAAGGGCCTCATTTAGGAAAGGGCACTAAGGTTTATAGTGCGCAATAATTGCAATTACTTTTTAATGATTTCTGTATTTACTATTGCAATTTTATTAATTATCGTGCGAAATAGTGTGCACATTATGGTGCACACTAATTTTACTGTCCGATACTATGGTAATCAGAATGAATATGTGATTTGTATGGTAATGCATGAGAATGTATTTAAATGAGGCACCCTCTGAATAATGAGATGAGCTTCATTCACACCGTATTTACTAAAAGGCAATAATTAAATATATATATATATATATATATATATATATATATATATATATATATATATATATATATATATATATATATATATATATATATACATCGTAATATATGTGAAAATGTCTATATAAATCGTATGTAGGCAAATATACTACTTTACCAAATCACATTAACTAGAAGCAGCTTTCCTAGAACACTGACAAAAAAACTCACTAATGTAATGTAATGGAGGAAATAGAAGAGTATTTTACTTTCAATGGAAATCTCAAACAGTAAAAATGTCAGAGTATATAATTTATTATTATTATTATTATTATTATTATTATTATTATTATTATTATTATTATTATTATTATTATTATTATAAAATGCTAAGTCTCAGTATTTAACTTATATTCCAAAACAAAGTTTTTAACAGCACTGGAAAAAAAAAGATACTGACAAGCTGTGAAAATGTGAAATAGTAAACGGCACCACTTTGAAATCTACCTTGTTATGACTTTGACCTTGTTATGACGCAGTAGGGATTCAAGGAAATGCATGCACATGGATTAAGGAGTGGTTAACATGTAGAAAACAGAAAGTACTGATTAGAGGAGAAACTTCAAAACGGAGTGATGTAACCAATGGTGTACCACAGGGATCAGTATTAGATCCTCTGCTATCCCTAACCTACATTAATGATTTAGATTCTGGTATAGTAAGCAAGCTTGTTAAATTTGCAGACAACACAAAAATAGGAGGAGTGGCAAACACTGTTGCAGCAGCAAAGGTCATTCAAAATGATCTAGACAGCATTCAGATCTGGGCAGACACATGGCAAATGACATTTAATAGAGAAAAGTGTAAAGTATTGCATGCAGGCAATAAAAATGTGCATTATAAATATCATATGGGAGATATGAAATTGAAGAAGGAATCTATGAAAAAGACCTAGGAGATTATGTTGACTCAGAAATGTCTTCATCTAGACAATGTGGGGAAGCTATAAAAAAAGTCCAACAAGATGCTCGGATATATTGTGAGAAGTGCTGAATTTAAATCAAGGGAAGTAATGTTAAAACTTTACAATGTATTAGTAAGACCTCACCTAGAATACTCTGTTCAGTTCTGATCACCTCGTTACAAAAAGGATATTGCTGCTCTAGAAAGAGTGCAAAGAAGAGCGACCAGAATTATCCCAGGTTTAAAAGGCATGTTGTATGCAGACAGGCTAAAATAATTGAATCTATTCAGCCTTGAACAAAGAAGACTACGCGGCGATCTGATTCAAACATTCAAAATCCTAAAAGGTATAGACAATGTCGACCCAGGGGACTTTTTTGACCTGAAAAAAGAAACAAGGACCAGGGGTCACAAAAGGAGATTAGATAAAGGAGCATTCAGAACAGAAAATAGGAGGCACTTTTTTACACAGAGAATTGTAAGGGTCTGGAACCAACTCCCCAGTAATGTTGGGATCCTTCAAGAAGCTGCTTGATGAGATTCTGGGATCAATAAGCTACTAACAACCAAACTAGTTTGTAAACTTTCTTATGTTCTTATGACACGGACGTAAAGTTGGTTGCCGATTTGCTTTTTCGTTTACAGGCCTTTCAGTGTACAAGGGGTGACGAATCAATTTCAGATTTTGCCGATTCCTTTTTCATTTAAATGGTTGCCTCTGCTGATTGCCTATTCATTTACAGATAGTGTGCAAGGAGAGATGAATAGATTTAAGATTTGCGATTGCTTTTTCAGAGATTTCAGTTAACATGAAGAGAAAATAGATCAGACCCGTTTTAATTAGTTTTAGCCACCTCAACGTTTTTTTTTTAGCCACCCCAGGAACGTGACCAATCACACTACACAGGGAAATTACATGAAAATCAGCTTTAAAAAAATTTAGCCACCTGTAGCAGGGCGGTAGAAAGCCCTGCTGTGTGTGTTTATTTATTTTTACATAGTTGATTAAGAATCTGTATAAATAGCCATTCGAAAAGACATGATTTTAGTTAATGCAAGAACAGTGAAAGATACGACCATGCCCCGCTTGAATAATGAAGATCGCCTGGTTGCTATCGGCATGATTGAAGGCGGCCTGTCTGTGAGAAATGTTGACCATAGAATGAGATGTTCTGCTTCAACAATCAGCAGACTACACAGGAAGAGCAGCGGAACATCCCACATCAGTCTAGTCAGAGGCTGATCAGATCTATACATCAACACTTCAAGGATTGTGTTAATGCTCAGGGAGGTCATACCCGATACTAACTGTTGTAATGTTTTCATTTTGACTGTGTCACTTTCTATACTAAAAACTTATCATGATTCTTTGATCTGTATTTTTGTTCACATTTTCTTTCATTTTTTAAATATCTGTGGTTAAAATATTTGATTAAATCCATTAGACCTGGGTGTTGTGTTTCTTTTGTGCATCAGTGTATATATAGATATAGATGCCGGCACTGCAGAGATGTTTCAGTCCATTTAATCAGACACGAGGTGCTTCGTCCCAGGAAAAGTTAAATAGGAAACACTTATTAGATGTTGCCACTGCTGAAGAGAAAAGACTATATTTAATAAAAACGATGTTCATTGCCCGACATAGGAGTGTGGTCTAGTTTATTTTCCTTCTGGTATTCTGCCTTGAACCCTTCCCGATCAGAAAGAACGAGTGCCCCTCCCAGTGGCCCTCCCAGGTGCTACATATGTTTAGTAGCAATCTGCCACATAAATTAAAGTGTAATTTTTTTTAAAATAAATATAGTAATTGATTCAGCTTAATGCAATTGCCATATCCAAATTCAATCATGATTTCATATTATTTCATCAACAGTGTACCACAAATACATACAATAGAAACTATCAATATTGAAAATACTTTGACATGATTTCCATTACATGAGAGTAGATGTTAAAACTTCATGCTGATTTGAACTTGGCTCTCGCCAAAATAAGCACCAACTAAGACGTAGCTTCACAGTAAACTAATGTGATCCATATGTGTCTCCATCCATTTGCGCTTCCTTCCATATGATGATGTAGATATCCTTCTGTCTGGTGTTGATGGCTGAAGTGTAATGCTGGCTCCACGGATCAGCTTATTGCCTCCCTAGCGCATCAGCACACACAACGGCTGCGATGCTGGCTCCGGGGATCAACCATAGTGCGGTCTCCCCAGCGCATCAGCATGACAACCGTCTGGATTGAGCTAAGTAGGGTACATCTCTGGGGTCTTCAAGTGGGCACCTTCCATCCTTGGTGTTTCGTCGACTAGCCCACGACACCTCAAGAGGGCTCGACGGTGATTCTGGCGTCCCAGAATCACCCCCCTCCGTCCCCCACTCAACTCAGCCCAGCTTACTTACCTGTACATCAGCCTTTCTTTCATTCTATTGTGCTTGAGATCCCCAGCCAGAACCTTTCCGTCTCAACCACAGCCAGTTGCTGCTCCTCTCTGCTGCTTCAGATAAGTTCTTCACTGTGCGACGCAACTCTTGGCCATTGAATCCGACATCTCTGAGAAACCGGGTTGTAGAGTGTGCCACAAATCCTCGACAACCCACTTCCACTGGGTAAACCCAGACTCTCCATCTTCTCTGTTCCGCTTCAGTGGCTAGTTGAGCATACCGCAGTTTCTTCCTCTCATACGCCTCATCTACAGCATCCTCCCATGGCACTGTTAACTCTACCAGGCGAACAAGGCATGCTGATCCAGACCACAAGACAATATCTTGTCGAAGGTTAGTGGTGGCAATCTCAGGTGGAAAAATAAGCCATTGACCAACATCTGTCAGCATTTTCCAGTCTCTAGCAGCTTCCAGTTGTCCTGGGCGAGGATTGGTTTTAACACCTTTTCTTGGTGGTTGCTCTCCTGGGCGGAGGAATGTTGTCTTTTGTGTGTAATGTTTTGATGGAACAGGTGGCAACTTATTGGTCATGTTACACTTGTCTTCCAATGCTAAGGCCAAACATCGCAGCACCTGGTCATGGCGCCAAGTAAACCATCCTTGGCTAAGAGCCACCTTACATCCTGTCAAAATGTGCCTTAATGTTGCAGGTGATGAACACAAAGGACATGAGGGATCCTCTCCTACCCAGAGGTTTAGGTTCTGTGGTGATGGGAGAACATCATATGTTGACCTTATAAGGAAACTGATCCTGCTCTGTTCCATTGTTGCCAGCCAATCTTGCGTTGTTCCACACTCTCCCATCTCATCCATTCTCCCTGCTTGGCCTGGGAAATGACCTTTATACACCTCATCCTCTCCTCCTGCTTTTGCACCTCATTGACTACCAGCTTCCTCCGTTGAGCTGGGGCTGCCTTGTGCCATGTAGGAGGAGCTGAACTGAGACCAAGACCCCCTCTTCCATGCTGAACTTGCCCCATGATATCACCAATTCGAAGGGCAGCCTTTGCATCCTCCACAGCTTTCTTTGCCGCCCACTTTCCTTCAGTTTTCAACACAGGTGCTGCCTCCCTTACGCATTTGTCGCGTGACTCTACTAATGTCATTTCCAGTCGGACCTTGGCGCACTTAAACTCCTCGGTTAGAGCGGAGACAGGTAGCTGCAGTATTCCTTTACCATAAAGTCCCACTCTGCTGAGGCAGCGTGGAACTCCCAACCATTTCCTGATGTGTGAACTGATTAAAGCTTCCAGCTTCTCTACTGTTGTCAAAGAAACCTCGTACACAGTCAGTGGCCACAGCAACCTTGGCAGTAGACCAAACTGAAAGCACCAAAGTTTTAGTTTGCCTGGTAAAGCGCTGCTGTCTATGCTCTTCAACCCTTCCACAGCTTGTTGTCTAACTTCTCCCACACGAAATGTGTCCTTTAGATCCCCGTCGTACCATCTCCCAAGGCTCTTCACTGACTTCTCAGACACTGGTGGTATTGCCTCACCATTAATGAAGAACGTTTTATCTACTACTTTACCTTTAATTATAGAGATGTTCCTTGATTTAGTGGGCTTGAATTGCATTCGTGCCCATTCAATGTTATTGGTTAATTTGCCCAATAACCGATTAGTGCAGGCTACTGTTGTAGTCATGGTTGTCATGTCATCCATGTATGCTCGAATTGGTGGTAGTCGCATTCCAGAAGCCAAGCGCTCTCCTCCCACTACCCATTTTGATGCCCTAATGATTACTTCCATTGCCATGGTAAAAGCCAGTGGAGAAATGGTGCATCCTGCCATTATTCCAACTTCTAGGCATTGCCATGTAGTGCTGAATTCTGAAGTTGAAAAACTAAATTGCAAATCTCCAAAGTAGGCTTTCACTTGTCATCGGTACACTGAAAAAATCAAATGCTGCCCAAAGAAGTTCATGTGGTACTGAACCATATGCATTAGCCAAATCCAGGAATGTCACATGGAGCTCCTTCCTCTCCTTCCTCTCCTTTTTAGCTGATTGAATTTGTTGCCAGATCACATTGATGTGTTCTAAGCATCCTGGGAAACCTGGAATGCCTGCTTTTTGTATTGAAGTGTCAATGAAGCAGTTCTTTAATAGGTAAGTTGACAATCTCTGAGCAATAATGCTGAAGAAAATCTTGCCTTCTACGTTTGATAGGGAAATAGGGCGAAACTGACTGATGCTTGTAGAATCTTTTTCTTTAGGTATAAAGACTCCACCTGCTCGGCGCCATGCTCTTGGTACAACCTGTTTTTCCCATCAATTTCTTTTCCCATTTCTGTTTTTCCAATTCAATTTTTTACTTTCATCAATTTCCACAGGATTCGTAGAACTCCTGAAGCACTCTTGTACACTCTGTACGGAACTCCATTAGGCCCTGGAGATGATGAAGCCCTTGCTTTTTTCACAGCTTGCTCTACTTCTTTCCACTTAGGTGCACAGTCCTCCATTTGGTATTCTGGTGGATTGATAGGTGGGATGTCTGACGGAATTGACATAGGCTCCTGCCTTTTTGAATCTGTATGTGTTTCCTCCAAATATCTCTCCAGCTCAAACTTAGATGCTTTTAGTGTGCCATTCTTCTCACTGGTGAATAACTTCTTTACAAATTTGAATGGGTCTTTATAAAAGTTAGTTCTCGCACGCTCCTTCTTTTTGTAGCGTTTCCGTAGGCGCTCAGCTCTGTGCAATGTTGCAAGCTTATCTTTTATGACCCTTTGTAAGAGATTGAGTCCCTCCTTCTGACTTTATCTGCTCTTCTCCATTGCTTCCTCAGCTGTCTCCTTTCTCTAACTAAGCGTTCAATCTCCTGCTGCCATCTAGACTTTCCAGGAATAGTTTGTACTTTTTCCTTCCTTTTTTCAACTCCAAACCTCTCGCTTCCATATGCGTAGATAATGTCCCCAAATTTATCCAGTTTCTTTTCAACTGTTCCATTAACCTTTCCAATGCAAAGCAGAGATCTGTGTTTACTGTGTCCCATGCAGTTTTCTCACAAGCTCTTGGCCATTTAACTCCAGGCTTGTGCCCGTTGAGGTTCTTTTCTCTCTTACGCTGGTTTGTCTGACCGGTTTCACAAGGATCATTAGGTTCATCGCTAACTGTGTCCATATATCTATGACAGGGGTGCTGATATCCTGCGAACTGTGGTTTGCTTCCTGTCGCTGGATTTCATTCAACTGACTTGACTGACTTCGTAAGAAGTACTGATCAATGCGAGGCCCTTGTCCCTTCTCCCTCAAGCACTTCATTCTCCCTTGATGAATCTTCAAACCCCTGACCGTTGTCGCCTTGCTCCAGCCACATAATGTAATTGATATATCTGACTTAATTCAGAGATTTAATATTAAAGAAGACAAATTGACTCCATCATTGAGACCAATTGCTTCTAATGTTTAGAGGGTAAATATCCAGTATGCTTCTCTCCATAGTAACAAAAGTATGAAACTCCCACCTCGAGCTGGTAGAGTTACTTTCTCCACCCCCACAAATCGTAATGAGTGTGGAGATGATCCGTGACCAGATTTTTTATAGTGTTTGGCGATTGCATATTCTTGATTTTGGTTTCTAATTGCTGCTTTATGTTCAGAGACCCTTATTTTTAAGGCTCTTTTTGTTTGACCTATGTAAACTAGTCTGCATGGACAAGTTAATGATTTCCATTACATGAGAGTTAAAACTTCATGCTGATTTGAACTCGGCTCTCTCCAAGATAAGCACCAACTAAGTAGCTTTACAGTAAGCTTTACAGTAAATGTGCCATCTGCATCTCCATCCATTTGCGTTTCCTTCCATCTGATGATGTAGATATCCTTCTGCCTGGTGTTGATGGCTGAAGTGTAATGTTGGCTCCAGGGATCAGCTTATTTTGCCTCCCCAGCGCATCAGCACACAACGGCTGCGATGCTGGCTCTGGGGATCAACCACAGTGCGGTCTTCCCAGCGCATCAGCATGACAACCGTCTGGATTGAGTTAAATAGGGTACATCTCTGGGGTCTTCAAGTTGGCACCTTCCGTCCTCTGTGTTTCGTCGACTAGTCCATGACACCTCAAGAGGGCTCGACAGTGATTCTGGCGTCCCAGCATCACTCAATTCATATATAAATTACTCTTGTGTTATTACAGTTAATGAAACCTTGAATTTTTATCTTTTTACCCGATCGTGGTGATTAATAGTTTTAGCATTTACAGTATTTGTGCAGTGGACACAGTGGACAGTATATGCAATATACTGTGAATTGAATGCATTGATTGCTAGATTACTATTTCTAGTAATCAAATAATGGTGTTAAATAACAATGAGTACCGGGTGCATTGAATAGATCAAATGAGTCCTGCTTTCAATACGCTCTGATGAAGACAACATGTCGAAACACGTCAGCGTACCTGTTTTTACCCTGTTTTAATGAATAAAGTATGAATAATTGAGACACATGTTTGCGATTTGCCTTCTTTTCTTCGTTGGTGACAACATCTAAGAAGTGTTTATATATATGCAGGAAAACATGTACGGAATACACATTTGTTTAATTGAATTGTATTTGGCATTATTGTTTAATTGTTTTGCTTTATTGTTTAATTTAATTTGTTAATTGTTTTATTATTAATTATCCCCTGCACCTGGTAATTATTGTTAAATCAGAACCAGGTGCAGAGTATTTAAAAAGATAGCAGTCAGTTTGCTGGGGGCTGCTGAGTAGGAGGAGGCAGAAAAGGTGCTCTGCTTCCAAGCAGTCTAGAGAAAGGTGTATGCAATTTAAACCTGTGAGGTTTTGTTTTGTTGTGTTTTGTTTGGTGGGGAAACGGCTTAGCCGTCCCACTTGTAGTCAGGGTGTTCCCGAAAGTTTAGTTAGTGCTCCGAAAGAGCTAGGTGTTTATTTTGGTGTTTGTTTTTGTTTTGTGAATTAAACATAGCGCAACCGCGCTTGAAAAAACTCCATTCCTGTGTCTTGGGTCAATTGTTAAAGGGGCAAGAACCGTGAGTGGTGCGAGTCCATTCACATTTGGTGGCAGCGGGTTTTGGGCGCCCCGCTGCTCAGAAAGAGCAGACAAAGAAGTGGAGATAGGAGTTGGGGCTACCGGATCCGGAGCCCACAGAGCTAGACCTGCTGCTCCAGAAATGGGAGGTGGTGCTGCCGTCCCGAGAGCCCAGAGGGGAGGAGCCGCCGCTCCCAGAGCCCAGAGGGGAGGAGCCGCCACTCCCAGAGGGGAGGAGCCACCGCTCCCAGAGCCCAGAGGGGAGGAGCCGCTGCTCCCAGAGGGGAGGAGCTGCTGCTCCCAGAGCCCAGAGGGGAGGAGCCACCGCTCCCAGAGCCCAGAGGGGAGGAGCCGCCGCTCCCAGAGCCCAGAGGGGAGGAGCTGCCGCTCTGAGTCCAGAGGGAAGGAGCTGCCGCCGCCCGAGCCAGAGGGGGAGGAGCGTCTGTTGCCCGAGTTAGAGGGGAAGGAGGTGAAGAGCCCGCATCCACCACAGCCCAGACCACCACCCCTGCGGTCCGGTCCGGTGCTGCTGTGTGCGGTCCCTCACCCCTCGCTCCTGGACACCCTGCCGGTTTGTCTGGACCTCCCTACACTAGACCTGGAGCCCAGGAGTCTGCAGAACTGGTCATAGTTCTCCACCTGGTTCCCTGCTCCGCTCCCCCCAAGCACCAAGGCGTTACTGCGCTGCTCCCAGACGTCGCTTGGGCTCCCCCTGGTCACTGCTTCGCTCCCCCTGGGTGATCGGACGTCGCTGCACCGGGCCCCACCTGCAGACCTCTGCCCGCTGCTGCAGCCTCTAGTGCCCCGGTTGTCGCTCCGGTCTCCCCTGACAAACCGGTGGGGTCTCTCATCGCCGGTGCGCGGTCCCTACCTGGCTGGGCCGGAACGTGGACCGACCCACCCTCAAGTCCGCCCTTGGAAGAGGGGGAAAAGGGACATTGGTGGACTCGAGGGTGGGTGGTTGTGTTTTAGGGGAGGAGGTGGCAGTCGAATGGCCGGTGTCTTGAAAAGACAAGGGGGGAAATATGTAAGACAGCAGGGAGGGGGTTAAAGCCTCCCTGCAGGAAAACATGTGCGGAATGCACATTTGTTTAATTGAATTGTATTTGGCTTTATTGTTTAATTGTTATGCTTTATTGTTTAATTTAATTTGTTAATTGTTTTATTATTAATTATCCCCTGCACCTGGTAATTATTGTTAAATCAGAACCAGGTGCAGGGTATTTAAAAAGATAGCAGTCAGTTTGCTGGGGGCTGCTGAGTAGGAGGAGGCAGAAAAGGTGCTCTGCTTCCGAGCAGTCTAGAGAAAGGTATATGCAGTTTAAACCTGTGAGGTTTTGTTTTGTTGTGTTTTGTTTGGTGGGGAAACGGCTTAGCCGTCCCACTTGTAGTCAGGGTGTTGCAATATAAACCCTGCATGGGAATCGACGCTTCTATTGCAACTTGCAATGCAGACACCCTAGCTTTCACGCCACTAAGTTTGTCCTTCCATTTCACAACATTAGCAAGTAGTATAGCAGTAAAGTTACAGTTTTTAACAAGTAACGAGATGAACAAGGTTTTGTAAATAATGATTACGTATTATCCCGATTGTATTGAAAGTTTTCATCTGATTTTGCAAATGATCATAATAAGCTTGATCTGTTCATTTAGTATATTGGGACGTTTTCATGTTTAGGAAGTCGTACTCAGGGTAGGGTTGCCACCTATTATTATTATTATTATTATTATTAATTTCTTAGCAGATGCCATTATCCAGGGCGACTTACAGTCGTAAACAAAAATACATTTCAAGAATCACAGTACAAGTAATAATACAGTTAAGAGCAAGATAAATACAATGACTTTGGTTCTAGCAAGTCCAAGTATGACAAAATACGATTCAATAACGGAACAGATAACAGTGTCAGTGATAGTTACATCACAATATAATTAAATACAAAATACTACAGATTAAATAACACTTGACAGATTACAGTACTCTAAAGTACAGGATTAAATGCAAAAAAATAGGGGGCAGATAAGAGCAAGTAAAGCACATTTAAGGAAGAGTGATAAGTGTCCAGAGGGAAAAAGGGGAGTTCTACAGGTGCTGTCTGAAGATGTAAGTCTTGAGGAGGCACCAGAAGGTGGTCAGGGACTGGGCAGTCCTGACATCTGTAGGAAGGTCATTCCACCACTGTGAGGCGAGGGTGGAGAAGGAGTGGGCTCTGGAGGCAGGGGAGCGTAGAGGAGGTAGAGCCAGTCTTCTAGTGCAGGAGGAGCGGAGAGGTCGGGTGGGGGTGTAGGGAGAGATGAGAGTCTGGAGGTAGCTGGGTTCAGTCTGGTCAAGGAATCTGTAGGCTAGTACAAGAGTCTTGAACTGGATGCAAGCGGTGATTGGGAGCCAGTGGAGTGAGCGGAGCAGTGGAGTTGCGTGGGAGAAGCGAGGCAGAGAGAACACCAGGCGAGCAGCGGAGTTCTGGATGAGCTGGAGCGGACGGGTGGCGGACGCAGGGAGGCCAGCCAGGAGGGAGTTGCAGTAGTCTAGGCGGAAGAGTACCAGGGCCTGGACCAGGAGCTGGGTCGCGTAGTTGGTGAGGAAGGGTCGGATTCTTCGTATGTTGCTCAGGAAGAATCGGCAAGTGCGTGCCAGAGTGGAGATGTGCATAGACCAAACCAGGACATATTTCTCAGTCAGCCTTGGTCTATCAAAACTGCAGTATACTGTAATACAGTTTAACACAATTAAGATGGTTGGTGATTCCCAGTCCTTACATAAAATATGCCTTTACCGTTAACAGAATGCATTATGCTACATTTATTATTTTACTGAACTAATATGAAATCACGGAAACATCATCATTTATAACATATTTTAAAGCACAATTGCAAACAGCATCCATCTACCTGTGATTTTAGGCAACTTAAAAACTGAACAGAAATCATTATGCATGTATGTGACAGGATGGCGTGTATGATGACGTCAGGCCAGAAGCAGGAACTGAAACAGGTAGGTAGGTAGGGTGCAATGGCTTCTGCGCTGTCTTTATTTTAAATACAAAAATAAAGTAAAAGATTTAAACAACAAAACACTGTGCTCACAGAGCAAAATAAATACTTAAACAAAACTGAAATCACGAACACAAAAATCAAACAGCCAATACAGGTCAGGCTGGGCAAATACCTTCACTGATCCTGTACGTTTTGTTTTGTTTAGTTTCGTTTTGTTTAGTTTCGCTTTCGTTTCGCTCTCGCTCTAGTTCCGCCTCTGAACATCCAACCCCCCTCTGAGCCGAGAGTGGGTCTTTTATATTAGTGGCTGGAGCCTTAATTACCTATTAATAAATTACCTTATTAAGGCTCCAGCCACATTCCCACGAGAGTTATAGGGAAAGCGTTTTAACCCCATCCCCACGACTACATATTACAAGACCGGCTCTCTCGTCGGTCTCAAACAGCAAATAATAAAAGACGGACGGTGCTCAACCGCCCGCACATAAACACAATAATGATTAGGACAGGCGGCTTTGTCCGCCCACCTACAAATACAATAATAATAATAATAATACAAACATATATATACAAATAATAATACAGGGGCGGGTGTACTCCGTCACAATGTACCTTACATATTTGTAATGCTGTGCTCCTTTTTGCATAGCATAGTGTTTTTAGTACAGTCACCTTAGCTTAACCGTTTAGCTGTCACTCGATGTTGTTTATGTTTTACAGGAAATATACAGATTCTGGTTACTGCCATTTCGTAGAACAATAGTGTTTTGTTTGTTTGTTTGTTTGTTTTTTTTATTCCCGTACAAACTTATGATACTCTTATACCAAATATGTCAAAAGAACATAAGAAGGTTTACAAACGAGAGGATGGCCATTCGGCCCATCTTGTTTGTTTGGTTGTTAGTAGCTTATTGATCCCAGAATCTCATCAAGCAGCTTCTTGAAAGATCCCATGGTGTCAGCTTCAACAACATTACTGGGGAGTTGGTTCCAGACCCTCACAGTTCTCTGTGTAAAAAAGTGGCTCCTATTTTCTGTTCTGAATGCCCCTTTATCTAATCTCCATTTGTGACCCCTGGTCCTTGTTTCTTTTTTCAGGTTGAAAACGTTCCTTGGGTCGACATTGTCAATACCTTTTAGAATTTTGAATGCTTGAATTATATCGCTGCGTCTTCTTTGTTCAAGAGTGCGTATTTAGAAGCTTAAGTCAGTATTAAATTTAAATTGGTGTGGTGTGAAGTGATGGAAATGGTGTTTGAAATTGTTGTAGGTACTGTAGGACTGCAGAACAGGTTAACGGATTTAAAGGTTTTAAAAAACAGTGCAGCTTGTTATCCTTACTGTTTTTCTAATTTGGGTGGCTGTGCGGTGACGTCAGGTCAGAAGCAGGAAGGGAAACACTGACACCAAATGAGTACTGCAGTTTTAAATAAAGACACGGTGGCGTTGTTTATTCAAATAATACAAAAATAAAATAAAAAGTTTAAACAGAAAACACAGTGCTCACAGAGCAAAATAAATATTTAAACAAAACAAGTCTCGAACACAAAATACAAACTGCATTGGTCAGGCTGGGCTATCGCCTTCACTGTTCCTATATAGTTTTTTCTTTTTTGTTTCATTTTGTTTTGTTTTCTCTCGCTCCTCGCTCACTCTCTCCACTCTAACACCTACCCTGAGGGTAGAGAGCTGCAGGCTTTTATGCAGATGACCATCTCCCGATTAGCAATAATTACACAACTAATTAAACTCGGGAGATGGTCACCTTTCGCACGAGGTTTTTAATTATTCCTGGCAGAGGGCAAGCATCAATCTTGCCTCTGCCGAACGCGTTTTAAAAATAAACAAAAACAATAACAAACACAGCACATGGCTCTTGTCGTCATATTTACACAATGATAATAATAAATACAAATAAATCATACATCAAAACCACACGGCTTTCGCCATCATTTAAATACAATAGCTAAATCATAATACAAAACAATAAATTGCACAGGAGCGGAGGGGGAGACCCTGTTCTAAAAATAAACAAAATCCATGTACAGGGCTTCTTGCCCTGTTACAAGACATAACATGTTTTAAAGTACAAGCTACTTTATTTATGTTGGAAAAAAAACCAATGTCAAATATATACTGTATGTAGCATCCCCAAGTGGTTTTCGAGGTCTGTTTTGTGCTATAAATTATTATACAAGTTCTCAAAAAGACGCAGGAGAATGAATCCGCTTTACAGGGTTTATTTGTGTCCGTCAGTCCGACTATTTTTCAAACTCAACACAATGAATGAAACTTAGTATTCAGACTCACTAGCAACAGGGTAAAAAAAAATGCAAGTCTTAAATTATATAATGTGCGTATCTTACTGTACATCGTTGGGTTCAATAAATCTGTGACCGGAGAGAATATTATTATTATTATTATTATTTATTTCTTAGCAGACGCCCTTATCCAGGGCGACTTACAATTGTAAGCAAATACATTTCAAGTGTTACGGTACAGGTAATACAATAAGAGCAAGATATGCAGTGAAAGTGCCAAGATTAAAACATAGGGTTATTATTTTGGTGCAGTGAATTCCGGCCCCTGACAGGAATTCTCTGTAGTTTCAAATTAAAAAAAAACATTTTGAGAATTCAACACCGTCTCCCTGAGTACTACTTCCTAAACATGAAAACATTACAATATACTAAAGGAACGGTTCAAGCTTATTATGATAGTTTGCAAAATCAGATGAAAGCTTTCAATACAATCGAGATAATACGTAATCATTATTTACAGTCTTGTTCGTCTTGTTACTTGTTAAAAATTGTAACTTTACTGCTATACTACTTGCTAATGTTGTGAAATGGAAGGACAAACTCTGTGGCGTGAAAGCTAGGGTGTCTGCATTGGACCCATGTCTTGGGTTGGATTATTTTGCAAACTTAAAAAATAATTCAATGTATTTTATTTATGTGTACAAACACATTTTTAATGTTAAAAATGTTTTAGTTGATATGAATGACACTTTAATTGAACATACATACTTTTGCACACATAACTTTAAAGTGTATGTATACACTACCGTTCAAAAGTTTGGGGTCACTTAGAAATTTCCTTGTTTTCCATGAAAACATACATGACATGAGCTTGAATAGGAAATATAGCAAAATGCATAGGAAATATAGTCATTGACAAGGTTAGAAACAATGATTTTTAATTGAAATAATAATTGTGTCCTTCAAACTTTGCTTTCGTCAAAGAATCCTCCATTTGCAGCAATTACAGTCTTGCAGACCTTTGGCATTCTAGTTGTCAATTTGTTGAGGTAATCTGAAAAGATTTCACCCCATGCTTCCTGAAGCACCTCCCACAAGTTGGATTGGCTTGATGGGCACTTCTTACGTACCATACGGTCAAGCTGCTCCCACAACAGCTCAATAGGGTTAAGATCCGGTGACTGTGCTGGCCACTCCATTATAGACAGAATACCAGCTGACCTCTTCTTCCCTAAATAGTTCTTGCATAGTTTGGAGCTCTGCTTCGGGTCATTGTCCTGTTGTAGGAGGAAATTGGCTCCAATCAAGCGCCGTCCACAGGGTATGGCATGGCATTGCAAAATGGGGTGATAGCCTTCCTTCTTAAAGCTCCCTTTTATCCTGTACAAATCTCCCACTTTACCACCACCAAAGCACCCCCAGACCATCACATTGCCTCCACCATGCTTGACAGATGGCGTCAAGCACTCCTCCAGCATCTTTTCATTTGGTCTGCGCCTCACGAATGTTCTTCTTTGTGATCCGAACACCTCAAACTTAGATTCGTCTGTCCATAACACTTTTTTCCAATCTTCCTCTGTCCAGTGTCTGTGTTCTTTTGCCCATCTTAATCTTTTCTTTTTATTGGCCAGTCTGAGATATGGCTTTTTCTTTGCAACTCTGCCTAGAAGGCCAGCATCCCGAGTCGCCTCTTCACTGTTGACGCTTGAGACTGGTGTTTTGCGGGTACTATTTAATGAAGCTGCCAGTTGAGGACCTGTGAGGCGTCTGTTTCTCAAACTAGACACTCTAATGTATTTGTCCTCTTGCTCAGTTGTGCACCGGGCCTCCCACTCCTCTTTCTATTCTGGTTAGAGCCAGTTTGTGCTGTTCTGTGAAGGGAGTAGTACACAGCGTTGTACGAGATCTTCAGTTTCTTGGCAATTTCTCACATGGAATAGCCTTCATTTCTCAGAACAAGAATAGACTGACGAGTTTCAGAAGAAAGTTCTTTGTTTCTGGCCATTTTGAGCCTGTAATCGAACCCACAATTGCTGATGCTCCAGATACTCAACTACTCTAAAGAAGGCCAGTTTTATTGCTTCTTTAATCAGCCCAACAGTTTTCAGCTGTGCTAACATAATTGCAAAAGGGTTTTCTAATGATCAGTTAGCCTTTTAAAATGATAAACTTGGATTAGCAAACACAACGTGCCATTGGAACACAGGACTGATGGTTGCTGATAATGGGCCTCTGTACGCCTATGTAGATATTCCATTACAAATCGGCCGTTTCCAGCTACAATAGTCATTTACAACATTAACAATGTCTACACTGTATTTCTGATCAATTTGATGTTATTTTAATGGACAAAAAATTTGCTTTTCTTTCAAAAATAAGGAAATTTCTAAGTGACCCCAAACTTTTGAACGGTAGTGTGTATATATATATATATATATATATATATATATATATATATATATATATATATATATATATATATATATATATATATATACAGTACTGCGCAAAAGTTTTAGACAGGTGTGAAAAAATGCCGTAAAGTAAGAATGCTTTCAAAAATAGACATGTTAATAGTTTATATTTATCAATTAACAAAATGCAAAGTGAGTGAACAGAAGAAAAATCTACATCAAATCAATATTTGGTGTGACCACCCTTTGCCTTCAAAACAGCATCAATTCTTCTAGGTACACTTGCACACAGTTTTTGAAGGAACTCGGCATGTAGGTTGGCCCAAACATCTTGGAGAACTAACCACAGTTCTTCTGTGGATTTAGGCAGCCTCAGTTGCTTCTCTCTCTTCATGTAATCCCAGACAGACTCGATGATGTTGAGATCAGGGCTCTGTGGGGACCATACCATGCTGTTTTGAAGGCAAAGGGTGTCACACCAAATATGGATTTGATTTAGATTTTTCTTCTGTTCACTCACTTTGCATTTAGTTAATATAATCTATTAACATGTCTATTTTTGAAAGCATTCTTACTTTACAGCATTTTTTCACACCTGCCTAAAACTTTTGCACAGTACTGTATATATATATATATATATATATATATATATATATATATATATATATATATATATATATATATATATATATATACATACTGTAAGGCAGTGGGTTGTGTGAGACAGCAGGGAGGGGGTTAAAACCTCCCTGAAGAAAAAATGGCACCTCATATATGTGAAACGATTGAGCCACTCACGGGTTCGTGCCCCTTTAAAATTACGACCCAGCACACAGAAATGGATTTTCAAGCGCGGTTGCGCTAATATTTTAATAAACACAAAAATAAATACAGAAAAACAAAACAAACACCTAACTCCGATTTGGAGCACTTACTACACAGGTAATTTCCCTGACTAACTTGCAGGACGGCTAAGCCGTTTACCTGGCATACAAACAAAAACCCCTCAGGTTTACACAGCACTTACTTTTCTTTTATCACTGCTTGGAAGCAGAGCACCTCCCTTCTGCTTCCTTCTACTCAGCAGCCCCGAGCAGACTGACTGCTTCCCTTAAATACCCTGCACCTGGCTCTAATTTAATAATAAGCACCAGGTGCAGGGAATGATTCATAATAAAACAATTCACAAATCAATTAAACAATAAAGTAAAACAATTAAACTAAACAAAAGAGGTGCCATTTTTTCTTCAGGGAGGTTTTAACCCCCTCCCTGCTGTCTCACACAACCCGCTGCCTTACAATACATACACACAGTGCTTACCCTTTATAACTCTATAGTGGGGAGCCATAGTTACAAGACCGTGCTATTTGTGTTCCGCCTTATAACGAGTATAAAAGGGCTACTGTAATGTCATTATGGAACAAATGGGAACCATGACCCTACCGTGTTATAACCGATTCCGCACTATAACGGGGCGTGTTATAACAGGTGAGCACTGTATATGTGTGTATATATATATATATATATATATATATAATATACGCTGAGTGTACAAAACATTCGGAACACCTGCTCTTTCCATGAAATAGACTGACGAGGTGAATCCAGGTGAAAGCTATGATCCCTTATTGATGTAACTTGTTAAATCCACTTCAATTAGTGTAGATGAAGGGGAGACAGGTTAAAGAAGGATTTTTAAGCCTTGACACAAATGAGACATGGATGGTGTATGTGTGCCATTCAGAGGGTAAATGGGCAAGACAAAAGATTTAAGTGCCTTTGAATGGGGTATGGTAGTAGGTGCCAGGCTCGCCGGTTTGAGTGTGTCAAGAACTGCAACGCTGCTGGGTTTTTCACGCTCAACAGTTTCCCGTGTGTATCAAGGATGGTCCACCACCCAAAGGACATCCAGCCAACGGCAGGCCAGTGGTCGAAAAAGGCTCATTGATGAAAGAGGCCAAAGGAGGCTTACACAAATTGTGCAGAGCAACAGATGGGCTACAGTTAGTCAACTGACAGTCCAGTACAACACTGGTGCCGAAAGACCCATACAAGAATGCACAACTCGTCGTACCTTGACACGAATGGGGTATGGCAGCCGACGACCTAACAGGGTTCCACTTCTTTCAGCAAAACACAAAAAACTGCGGTTGCAGTGTGCTAAGGAATGAAAACACTGGACACTGGAGGATTGGAAAAACATTGGCTGGTCTGATGAATCCCGGTTCCTGCTGTTTCACGCTGATGGGAGGACTAGGGTATGCAGAAAACCACATGAGTACATGCATCCATCATGCCGCATGTCAACATTGCAGGCTGGTGGTGGTGGTGTGATGGTGTGGGGTGTGTTTTCATGGCACACATTGGGCCCCTTGATAAAAGTGAAACAACGTTTGAATGCCACAGGATATCTGAACATCATTGCCAATCAGGTGCATCCCTTCATGGCAGCAGTGTATCCATCTGCTAATGGATTTTTTCAGCAGGATAATGCCCCATGCCACAAGGCTAGGATTGTCCAGGAATGGTTCCACGAACATGACCGTGAATTCAGCTTACTGGAGTGGCCTGCCCAGTCACCAGATCTCAATCCAATTGAGCATCTGTGGGATGAAATGGAACGAGCTATTCGGAGTAGAGATCCACTACCAGACAACTTAACACAACTGTGGGAAGTATTGGAGACAACATGGGCCAGACACCTTGTAGAGTCCATGCCCCGATGAATTGAGGCTGTTCTGAGGGCAAAAGGGGGTGCAACTCAATATTAGGAAGGTGTTCCTAATGTTTTGTACACTCAGTGTATATAAAGTGGTTTGTAGTGCAAAGGTGCACTGGTGATGTGGTGCTCAGGAATGATAGACACAAGACAGTTCAAGGTGAAAAAGCAGCTCTTTATTTGCTGACAAATAGTAATACCTGGCTCTACACAACGATGTGTATCGCTCAGGCAAACCACAGGGTTCAGTCCCGAAATAATAATAATCGACTAAACAAGACTCACATAAACACAACACGGTCACAAGTCCAGAGTGAGTGCTCTTGGTGGAAGTGGTGATTTACAGGTTAAATTCGTGTACAGTGGTGTACAATGGTGAAGTGGAGTCCTGGTTTAATTGCTGGTGGTTTAGCTACAGCTCCCGGAGGTTAGTCTTCTATAATGACAAGCTCAGACAGTTAAAAACAAACAAAACACTTAACACTCACGATACGCTTATCACAGTCCGTTTCCTTTCTCGCTCATTCTCATAACAACATCAAAGGAACAGATTACATCGTCACATCCCCAATTAAACCCTTAGTCCAGGGGTGGGCAATTCCGGTCCTGGAGGGCCGGTGTCCCTCCTGGCTTTTGTTACAACTTAGCCCTAAATTACTTAATTGGACCAATTATTACCAATTATTGGTCTAATTAAGTAATTTATGGTAAAGTTGGAACAAAAGCCAGGAGGGACACTGGCCCTCCAGGACCGGAATTGCCCACCCCTGCCTTAGTCACTCCCCCTGAGATAGCTAGTTCAGTCACATCTCCTCTAATCCATGACTGACACATAGCGTACTACTTTTGGGCGATGACGTCAGGCATTGTGAATCCGCCCCATTCCTGGCTGGCTGGCTTCCAACTGACCCTAGAATGAACTGCCAGACAAACCAGTATGAGGCACTCTGTTCCTGTTAAACAGCGCCCTCACAGATCGGGAGGGAGATTGTTGATTCATTTACTCTCTGTCACAACTGCACAGATTAACATCATAACCCTTTCAACAGACTAGACTACTATTTAAATTCACCCTATCCAATCTAAATATAGGTTGAACAATTTTGCTATTCCTGTAATGAGTGTGTGTTATTATCCATTAAGTGAAAAAAGAAGTGATATCTGAAACAAAAACACATCGGAATTGTGAAAAAACGCCAAGTTATCAAAAGTGCCCAGCCATTTAAAGTGGAGATATCAAAAACACAAGCCAAGTTTCAAGAACCATTGGGGCAGCCTTGCCCAGCACAAAGCAGCAGAAAACTTGGCTTGTGTTTTTCAGGCATAAAAAAGCGGATTGAACTTTCATCAGAAACACAAGCCAAGTTAGTAGAAACAATTGGGGCAACTTGACCACCACCGCTTTTACAGTTGTGCCTATTTGCTTGGTGCTGGCCAAGGTTGCCCCAATTGTTTAGCTTGTGTCTTTGATACAAGTTTGAAGAAACAATTGGGGCAACCTTGGCCCCTATTGATTTTACAGTTGTATTTGCTTTGTGCTGGGCAATGTTGCCCCTATGGTTTCTTGTATATATTGTGGCAGGACAGAGGCTCTGCAAATGTAAATATGTGTATTTTGTGGCAGGGACAGGGTTAAAAGCCTCCCTGCCAGCCTAAATGGTTGAACTGATTTAATTATTATTTGTTAATGGTTTTATTGTTTTGGCAGTTGGCCTTGTTATTGCAAATTGAGGCCAGCTGCCAAATATAAAGGAGAGCAGCCAGTGTGTTCAAGGTTGTTGTGCTGTGTGGAAGAACCTGACTGTGAGTGAAACCTACATTTGGGTTATGGGAGTTTGTTTAACAGTGTGTATGTTTTGTATGTCAGGTAAACAGATTAGCTGTCCTGCATGTTAGTCAAGGACCTGCATATGTTCAGCAAGTGCTCATAAAAAGAGCTAGGGGTTATTTTTGCTTTGTTTGATTTTGTGTATTGTAATGTAAGTGCACAAAGAAAGCGCTGAAAAATCAAATTAAGTCTCTGGGTCATGTTTTTATAGGGGCACGAACCCGAAATAAGGCCATGTTGTTCACAATATACAGTTGTAGTCAAAAGTTTACATACCCCAATGGAAATTTATAATTTCTAGAAATGTCTCACAAACAAAGAATTTTAGGACAAATCTTTTGTAGCAAAAGTTTTGATTTTGTGGATGAGGAAAACAAGTTACAAGAAATAGATTACTTTTATTTTCAGAATCATATCATTCTGAATTAAAATACTACTTCTGTTGAAAACATGGTACTGTATCAACAAAACCACTATAGAACATCAAATTGGAAGCCTACTTGTTTTAAAACACAGTCCTTTCAGCTATGTATTTTTGACATTGTATCTTTTTTGTGTTCCCTGAAAAACGGACAAGGGTTGAACGGGCCAAAATGAAATAATCAGACATGTGTCTCTTTTAACCATCACTGAAGTCAAAATGTCATAGGGTTGGATATGCGAGTGCTGAATATATATATAAATACATGAGCCATTCAAAAAGTAATACCACAATAGTGACGTCAAAAAGTGATTCCTTGTGGCAATGTGCCCCACCCCTGTGTGTATTTTTGTGTTATATGTTGCATGTAGTGTGTTAATGTTGGTGTATAGCTATTACTGCACGGGATATAAATGGGTGTGTGTAGCACAAGTTATTTAAAATGTATAATTGTATTTAGGCATGGGGATTGCACTTCACTTCACGTGCATTTAAAGTACTGTATTTAATAGGTGAGCACGGGGTTGCAGAGAATTAGTTCACGTGCTGGGATTCAAGTGAATAATTAATTAGTAATTGAATCCCGGCACAACATTATATATAGATGCACAAAGCACTCACTCGGGGTTGTGTGTTTGGTGAGTGGAGAACGGGTGAGGAGAAGGAGAAAATAAAAAGTAAAACAAAGTAAATATAAGTTGTTTAGACTCGCCGTGTTTGTTTGTCTGTTCATCCACTGTTTGTTTTAGTGTTAATCCGTTTTGTTTGTCTGTTTATTTTGGCCACAAGTGCCGTGTCCTGTTTTTTGTTTAAATCTTTTATTTTGCAATAAACGTGCTGAGCGCAGCCATTGCGTCTCAGTTTCAAGCCCAGTACTGTCTGTCTGTGTACTCCTTTCTGGTCTGACGCCACCCTTACAGCTAGCCTGTCACATTCCTCTAGAGGAAAATATACTTGAACTTTGACCCATTCGACTCCTCATACGTCGAGCAAAATAATGTGTTATACAATGACATTAGAAATGCGTGTAGAAAAGGAGAAGCCATACTAATGGGGGATTTCAAAATTGAAATGGTGGAAATGACAAATGACTGCTTCCTAACGCAATTTGTCAAGGCATCGACTAGAGGGGAGGCATGCTTTGATTTAGTCTTTTCAAATAACGAAGACAGAATAACTAAAACAGAGGTCATAGAGCCATTGGCAAACTCAGACCACAACATGGTCTCATTTTAAGTGATTTTTAAAACCCAAAAAGTGATAACTAAAGCTAAAGTTTACAATTTTAGAAAACTATGAAGGTATGAAACAGAGACTAACAGAAGTAGATTGGAGTAAAATAGAGAAAACATCCACAGAAAAAACGATGGCTGTTTTTTTAAAAATGTAGTACTTGAGGCACAAAACAATTACATCCCAAAGGCAGACAAATCTAAATCTAAAACAAAATGGTCAAAATGGTTTAACAGATTAATTAAAAAAATATTCAGCAAAAAAGGCACTTTCCAGAGCATTTAAAAGGGACCAAAAACAAGAAAGAGTACTTGAAACTGCAAACACAAGTCAAAAAGGAAATTAGAAAGGCCAAGACTGAGATAGAAATCAATATTGCTAAGGGGTCTAAAACCAATTCTAAAATGTTTTTCCACTATTATAACAGCAAGAGAACATTCCAAGAGGTTATTTTTTTTGAAGATTTTACAGCAGACTTTGTTTTTATATAGGAGCTAAAATGAAAATAGTTGATGCAGTAGTGGGACACAGAATATATAGAAAAACTAAAACTAAGCTGTATTAATAACAGTCAAAGTTGTTATAATAGTGGAAAACACTAGTGGAGGCTTTGAGTAAATTGTTGATGCTCATATATTGTAACTCCTGAATGTGTGTAAGACTTTTGCACAAGATTGTGTATGTGTGTGTGTGTGTGTGTGTATATATATATATATATATATATATATATATATATATATATATACTGTATATATATTTTTTTTAATATATACTGTATCTTGAAGGCATTCATAAGAAGAACAGCAGTGTGGAGTAGTGGTTAGGGCTCTGGACTCTTGACCGGAGGGTCGGGGGTTCAATCCCATTTGGGGGACACTGCTGCTGTACCCTTGAGCAAGGTACTTTACCAAGATTGCTCGAGTAAAAACCCAATTGTATAAATGGGTAATTGTATGTAAAAATAATGTGTAAAAAAATAATGTAATTGTATGTAAAAATAATGTGATATCTTGTAATAATTGTAAGTTGCTCCTGGATAAGGGCATCTGCTAAGAAATAAATAATAATAAGAAGAAGAAGAAGAAGAACATAAGAAAGTTTACAAACGAGAGGAGGCCATTCAGCCCATCTTGCTCGTTTGGTTGTTAGTAGCTTATTGATCCCAGAATCTCATCAAGCAGCTTCTTGAAGGATCCCAGGGTGTCAGCTTCAACAACATTACTGGGGAGTTGGCTCCATACCCTCACAATTCTCTGTGTAAAAAAGTGCCTCCTATTTTCTGTTCTGAATGGCCCTTTATCTAATCTCCATTTGTGACCCCTGGTTCTTGTTTATTTTTTCAGGTCAAAAAAGTCCCCTGGGTCGACATTGTCTTTACCTTTTAGGATTTTAAATGCTTGAATCAGATCACCGCGTAGTCTTCTTTGTTCAAGACTGAATCGATTCAATTCTTTTAGCCTGTCTGCATACGACATGCTTTTTAAACCCAGGATAATTCTGGTTGCTCTTCTTTGCACTCTTTCTAGAGCAGCAATATCCTTTTTGTAACGAGGTGACCAGAACTGAAAACAATATATTAGGTGAGGTCTTACTAATGTGTCTGCCCAGTTCTGAATGCTGTCTAGATCATTTTAATGACCTTTGCTGCTGCAACAGTGTTTGCCACTCCTCCTATTTTTGTGTCATCTGCAAATTTAACAAGTTTGCTTACTATACCAGAATCTAAATCATTAATGTAGATTAGGAATAGCAGATGACCTAATACTGATCCCTGTGGTACACCACTGGTTACCTTGCTCCATTTTGAGGTTTCATCAGTACTTTCTGTTTTCTACATGTTAACCACTCCCTAATCCATGTGCATGCATTTCCTTGAATCCCTACTGCGTTCAGTTTGAGAATTAATCTTTTATGCAGTACTTTGTTAAAAGCTTTCTGGAAATCTAAATAAACCATGCCGTATGCTTTGCAATTATCCATTGTCGATGTTGCATCCTCAAAAAAATCAAGCAGGTTATTTAGACATGATAATAATAGTCTATTATTTCCTATTTTTTCACACATTTACTTTAAGATAAATTTTATATTTTTACAACTTCGCTCACATTAATATTTTAACAAATGATCATTTTTCCATTTTTCAGGTTCTAGGCTACATGGGATTCATATGAATGCCTAGCCTGCAGCTACCGACTAGGGATACAGACAGTTTCTGTGATTATTAAGGAAACATGTCAAGCAATTGTGAAGCCTCTTATTGAGATGTACATGCCAAAACCAACAGAAGCTGATTGGAAAATTATCGCCAAATGGTTTGGTGAATGCTGGAACTTCCCCAACTGTATCAGTGCAATTGATGGGAAGCACATCACTATACAAGCACCCTTTAACATTGGCACGCAGTACTTCAGTTACAAGGGCCTTTCTCCATCATACTCATGGCACTTATAGATGCTGACTACAGGTTCCGTGTCATACAGGTGGGAGATTTTGGAAGAACCAGTGATGCTGGTGTTTATTCAAATGACGCACTAGGGAGAGGGATGGAGGTCAAGATGATGGATGTGCCAGCTATCTACCAGGTGCGCAAACCTTGGCAAAATGCCATGTGTCATAGTGGGGGATGCAGCATTCCCTCTAAAGATGTATTTGATGAGGCACATTTTTATTGCCTGCGTGCAGTACTTTATTCTTTTCTCTATTAAATGTCATTTGCCATGTGGCTGCCCAGTTCTGAATGTTGACTAGATCATTTTGAATGACCTTTGCTACTGCAACAGTGTTTGCCACTCCTCTTATTTTTGTGTCGTCTACAAATTTAACAAGTTTGCTTACTATACCAGAATCTAAATCATTAATGTAGATTAGGAATAGCAGAGGACCTAATACTGATCCCTGTGGTACACCACTGGTTACCTCGCTCCATTTTGAGGTTTCTCCTCTAATCAGTATTTTCTGCTTTCTACATGTTAACCACTCCCTAATCCATGTGCATGCATTTCGTTGAATCCCTACTGCATTCAGTTTGAGAATTAATCTTTTATGCAGGACTTTGTCAAAAGCTTTCTGGAAATCTAAATAAACCATGTCGTATGCTTTGCAATTATCCATTGTCGATGTTGCATCCTCAAAAAAATCAAGCATATTCATGCATAGCAAAGCTTTTTTCCAAAAAGAGGTGCCGACCATAAGGCCCTTTATAGATTATTGTCTCTGACATATAGTAAGTAATATATTCTGACCCATTGTGGCAAAGTGGTTTGCAGTGCGTAGGTGTAGTGGTGATGCAGGTGCTCCAGACAATGACAAACACAAAGTCCACAGTTTAAACAATTATTTTTATTTTCTTTTTGGTCAGCTTGACTGCTGAAATAATAATGGGTAACTATGAATATTGCCAGCATATAAACCAAGGGGTTTCAGTCCCAAAATAATATTGCAAAACACAGACACACAACACAGATACAGACACGTCTCTGGACAGTGAGCGCTCAGGTGCAGGTGCGGTGATTTAACAGTAGTGGTATTAAGTACAGGTGCAGTGCAGTCCAAGTTTAGTGCTGGCTTGAAGCGACAGCTCCCAGGTTCGTATTAGCCGTCTGGCAAAGACAAATACAGACAGTTACAACCAAACAAAACACTTCACTCAAGAGTACTAATAGGTTGTTTCCTTTCTCTGTCCTAGCGGTAACAACATCAGATGGAACAGATTGCTGGGGCCACTTCCCCTAAATACCCTCCGTCACGTCCTCATCTGAAGCATCAGTGTGGAGGATGAATTCCTTACCAAAATCTGGTGTGATAAGGGTGGGTGCTCGGCAGAGTCTTTGCTTAATAGTATCAAACGCCCCCTGATATTCCCCTGTCCATTTAATTAAATTTGGTACGCTCTTTTTAGGTTCAGTAGAGGATTGACCACTGTGGCATACTCTTGGATGAACCGGCTTGGTTTTCGGGATTACCACCTACCACCTGAAAAAGGGAAGAAAACAAGTCAGCTTGGAGGGGAAAAATATCACCAATCGTTTCCCCTGCTGTGTCTGCCACGGTTACGTGTGCGGTTGGGACTGCCTTTTTAATTAGTTGTCTATACTGTGTCCAGTCCTGGCCCAGAATTACAGGGTGTGGCAGCCTTTCCACCTCCCCCACTATTAGGTGGTATTGTATCAGTCCTACCGATATGTATGTTTTTAGTGTGGGGTATGTCACCGTGTCTCCATGGATACAGGAGATCGCCACCTTGCCTTGTGGCTGCCACAACACACCTAAGAGAGCTGTCCGAATTAAGGTCTGCCCACACCCTGAGTCCACTAATGCATGGGTACTCACTTTACCAACAACCACATCAATAATACAAGGCTCCTTCCGACCATTTCCCCATCTCTTACCCGCCGCCTCGTTGCACTTTATTGCGGGGGACGCAGCCGGGAGGCATGTCCTGTGGGATGGCACCTGGAATAGACAGGAGGGGCAGAAGGCACTGGGGTTACATACCTGTCCTGCTGCTGATAAGGCAACGGGTCAGGGGCATTGAATCTACCCCAGCTGGGTGCCAGCCATTGCTTCCATGGTAGGGAGGTTGGGCTGCCCATTGGGTTCGGTGATCTGGGAGGTCTGGATTCCCGTATGATGAGGGGTGATGGAGGTGGAGCCAGTCCCCTGCTGCTCGGTGGTGAGGGAGGGCTCTGTAGACTGATCGGGGAGGAGATCAGGGAGTCCTCGAAGTCCTCTGCCAGTCGGATCGTGGCTTCCAGGGTGGCCAGGTTGTGGCGCCATATCCAAGCTTGGGTCTTGGTGCCGGCAACATGGCAAAATTGCTCTAAAGCGATCGCTTCGCCCATCTGTACCCGTTTTCTCACGGGGGCAGAGCCAATGCACCATGTGGTCACACAACCGCTGGGCAACCACCCTGGGGTGTGTCTCCAGTGTCCGTAGGTACTCCCTGAAGCGCACCTGATGCGTTTCCCACATGATGTTCAGATGCCAGAGGATGGCTGACCTCTTCATCTGAGGGGGTAGCTCAAATTTTCAGAACACTGACATTAGGAGAACCATGCAAAATTCTGTAAACTGCATTTTCCTACTGTAGGCATTCAAGAAATGTATTCATTAAATTAGCAAGGTGCTCCTCCAGTACTTTCTTCCTCAGCAATATAAAAAAATCTAAAACATGATATATTAAAAACCGGAGCAGTACATTAAATAGCCACCATCTTATGTCTCGCAGGATATTGTAAACATCTGGTTCACACACCATATAAACGAGACGAGTGCACTTGCAAACGGCATTGTGAAAACAAACGAACACGGTCCTGAAAAAAAAGGAAAGGGACCATGTGACAGGAATGACTGGGTGGTGACGTCAGGCAGAAGCAGGAAGGGAAAAATACTGACACCAGGCAAGTACTGCAGTTAAAGTAAATGACGCGGCGCGCCTTTTTATTTTTAAATAACAAAAATAAAATAAAATACTTAAACATACAAAAACACTTGCTCATAGAGCAAAATAAAAATGTTAAACGAAAAATAATCACGGACACCAAACAAACTGGTCAGGCTGGGCAATCGCCTTCACTGAACCTATGGTAAGCTTAGTTTCGTTTTAGCGCTTTGATTCTTTGCTCACTCGTTCCTCCTCTGAACTCCCACCCCGAGTGCCGAGAGCTGCAGGCTTTTATATTCAGGTGACCATCTCCCAATTAGCAACAAAATTAACCACTTAATTCGGGACATGGCCACCTTCTGCACGAGTTTATTAATTATTCCTGGCAGAGAACGAGCACCAATCTCGCCTCTGCCAGAACACGTTTTAAAAATAAACAAAACAATAACACGGCGGTACACCGTCATATAAATACATAAATAAAATCAAAACAAAACAAATACAAAATACACTGCACAGGGGGAGACCCCGATCTAAAAATAAATAAATAAATGTACAGGGCTCGCTACCGCCCTGCTACATATCCCCCCCCCTTGTGCAACGCACACATGGCCCCAACGGCCACCTCCCCCCTCAGTCTCAAAGTCCCGGAAGAGGGGGAAGCAAGGTGTTTCGGGGGGTGGTCATGGTGGAATGTCCTCCACCCCCCACTTCTTCGTGGCTGGCAGCTCCCTCTTCCGGGGCTCCCACCACACACTATCCTGCCGCGAAAGTGCGGCTGGGGGAGCTGGTCTCCCCTTCTTCATGGCCGGCAGTTCCCCTCCGTGGGGCTCCGGCCACCCAATTTCCGGCAGCGAAACTGCTGCGGGGGGAGCTGGTCTCTTAACCCCCCCGCCTTCTTCGTGGCCGGCAGTTCCCCTCCGTGGGGCTCTGGCCACAGTGTTTCCTGCCGCGAAAATGTGGCTGGGGGAGCTGGTCTCCTGACCTCCCCCCCTTTCTTCTTGGTCGGCAGCTCCCCTTCATGGGGCTCCGGCCACAGTGTAGCGACCCCAAGCGAAGCAGGACTCTCGACGACCCCAGGCGAAGCAGGACAGGCAGCAACCCTAGGAGAAGCAGAGCTGGCAACGACCCCAGGCGACGGCAGCAGCGGCGGACCCTCAGGAGGCGACGGCAGCAGCGGCGGACCCTCGGGAGGCGAACTCGGGAGGGGAGCCCCTGGCCATGGAGGCGGCAGCGGGAGCTCCACTTCTCCCTCATACCCTGTACTCTGTGCGGAGCAGCAGGCAGCCCCAGGCGATGCGGAGCAACAGGCAGCAACAGGCAGCCCCAGGCGATCCAGGCGTGGCATCCCTGAGCGTTGCGAGGCTGGCATCCTTGGGCGGTGCGAGGCTGGCATCCTTGGGCGGTGCGAGGCTGGCATCCTTGGGCGGTGCGAGGCTGGCATCCTTGGGCGGTGGCGAACTGGCACCCCCGGGCGGTGCACGACAGGGCGGCAGCGGTCCCTCAGGAGGCGACGGCAGCAGCGGACCCTCGGGAGGCGACTGCAGGAGGGGAGCCAGGACCAGCGGTGGTACTAGGGTTGGCCCTCTTCTCAGCCGCTGCGACCCAGCGGTTTTCCCCCTTGCTCTGCTCAGCAGCCTATGCAAGGGTGGCTGCAGACCGCCAGCCTCCTGTTCCGATCCATCCTGTCGTGAATGGAGAGGCAACTCCTGCTCTTCTCCCTCAGGTGGTGGTGGTGGAGGCAGAGGCAGCTCCTGCTCCTCTCCCTCAGGTGGTTGTGGTGGAGACAGAGGCAGCTCCTGCTGCTCTGCTCCTGGCGAAGGCAGCAGGCACTCCTCCCCTCCGGGCTGCGAAGGCGGCAGGCACTCCTCCCCTTCGGGCTGCGAAGGCGGCAGCCGCTCCTCCCCTTCGGGCTGCGCAGGCGGCAGCCGCTCCTCCCCTTCGGGCTGCGAAGGCGGCAGCCGCTCCTCCCCTTCGGGCTGCGAAGGCGGCAGCCGCTCCTCCCCTTCGGGCTGCGAAGGCGGCAGCCGCTCCTCCCCTTCGGGCTGCGAAGGCGGCAGCCGCTCCTCCCCTCCGGGCTGCGAAGGCGGCAGCCGCTCCTCCCCTCCGGGCTGCGAAGGCGGCAGCCGCTCCTCCCCTCCGGGCTGCGAAGGCGGCAGCCGCTCCTCCCCTCCGGGCTGCGAAGGCGGCAGCCGCTCCTCCCCTCCGGGCTGCATCGGGGAAACAGCAAGCTGGTAGGAGGGGGCAGTTGAGTGGAGTATGCCCCCGCTCCCCGCAGATGGGGCACCAGTAGGACGCCTCTATAGTGCAGAGGAAAGCCTCCCAGCTGATCTCCTCTGTTAGGTGTGGTGGGGCCAGCAGACACGTTTTCTCTGCGGGTGCCGGCTTGGGCTGCGGATGTTCGGGCTTCTCCCTCCTGGGTGTTGGCTGGGTCTGGTCTCTCATCCAGAACCACTCTGCCGCATCCCCCACCAGGCCCTGGTTCCAGGCCTCCTCATACTGAGGGTCTCCATAGGGGCAGTCCTCCCCGTCATGCCCGAACTCGCCGCAGATGGGGGCCCCTTCAGCCCTCCATTGTTCCTGCTCAGCCGCCCAGTCCGGGGGTCCAAACTGACTGGGGACCCGGGACCACCACCTCTTGCAAAGCTGTTCTGGCTGCTGTGGCTGCTGCTGCTTTCTGCAGCTCTTCCTCATTCCTCCCATCTTTCCTCTTCTTCCTCCCATCTTCTTTCCTCACTCTCCTTTTCTCCACAGGCAATAATAAAAACGAAAAAAAAACGGAAAAAAACTGCAGTATCCTCTTCTGCCTGCGTCCAGGAGGCGCTGCAATTCCACGCAGGACACCACGTGTGACAGGAATGACTGGGCGGTGACGTCAGGCAGAAGCAGGACGGGAAAAATACTGACACCAGGCAAGTACTGCAAAAGTAAATGACGCGCCGCGCCTTTTTATTTTTAAATAACAAAAATAAAATAAATACTTAAAACACAAAAACACTTGCTCACAGAGCAAAATAAAAATGTTAAACCAAAAATAATCACGGACACCAAACAAACTGGTCAGGCTGGGCAATCGCCTTCACTGAACCTATTGTAAGCTTAGTTTCGTTTTAGCGCTTTGATTCTTTGCTCACTCGTTCCTCCTCTGAACTCCCACCCCGAGTGCCGAGAGCTGCAGGCTTTTATATTCAGGTGACCATCTCCCGATTAGCAACAAAATTAACCACTTAATTAATTCGGGAGATGGCCACCTTCTGCACGAGTTTATTAATTATTCCTGGCAGAGGAGGAGCACCAATCTCGCCTCTGCCAGAACACGTTTTAAAAATAAACAAAACAATAACACGGCGGTACGCCGTCATATATAAATACATAAATAAAATCAAACAAAACAAATACAAAATACACTGCACAGGGGGAGACCCCGATCTAAAAATAAATAAATAAATGTACAGGGCTCGCTATCGCCCTGCTACATACCAAAAAAAAAGAACTTTAACTCATTGCAAACAAACTGGGTCCCTTTGCTCTCAGGTAAGTGTGAACAGCAAACACATTGATACACTGTTTCAAACTAAACGAACCAGACCGAGCCTGTTTGCAACAGACCCAGGTGAATGCAGAATGCAGAACATGGTTCACAGTTGTTCCCCTTTTCTTTTTTTACTGGCAAGATGAAATTCGAAAGGTGTATGTCCAGGTCTTTGAATGTAACCTATTATTGTCCGCTTTACAGTGCTTGTTGTAATTAGTGTGAAACAAATGGCATTAAGCAGCACTGACTGCATACTGAAGAAGGTGATGATGTAAGAAGGAGTATGACAAAAAATATTAGTCACGTTCTTACGTATGAAGATCTATTTTTTCTAAGGGTCTGTTGCAATGGTAACAGAAACTGAGCACATTGCACATGAAAAAACAGAAACAAAGAAATGCTGATATAAACGTTCTTTACCTTCAATGGGATCAGCTGGCATTCTGAATGTAGCACAATAACGTGGATGTAAATCCCATGCTTAATAATAATAATAATAATAATAATAATAATAATAATAATAATAATAATTAATTCAAAAGTGAGTCGAAAACAGTTTAGTAAATGACCCCCTTAATTTGTTTTAAGATTTGTTTATGTCAGTAAGTGTTGATTTTTAGTTTGAAAATGGTTTCTCCAGTATTGTATTTAATTGACTTTAGTGTTTATTCTTCAGTGTAGGTACAGAGCCTTTTGCAGAAGTGTAAATGGAAATGTGTTTTTAAACAATTACACCTGTAAACAGAACGTGGCTATTGCTATTTGCTGTTTTCTGCATGAGTAGGCCTACATAAATACACAGTGAAATACGGATTAATGCAGATAGGTCAAGGTTTGATGAGGTCAAAGAGCGGGACTTTTTCCGAAGGGGTTGTCAATGTTGAAGGTGCATGGTGAGATGGCAAAACCAGGAGGACAGTTAAACTATATATATATATATATATATATATATATATATATATATATATATATATATATATATATATATATATATACAGCAGGGACGTCGCTAGGCCTATTTTAGGGGGGCTTTAGCCCCCCTAAAATATTCATTAGCCCCCCCTAAATAAATCAATATATCAGTCAATATATTTTCTCTGTGATTTCTTTTTTTTTCGTCAACCGTTCCATCGCATCTTAAACTTCTTACCGGGCGGGCACTAGGACCTGGGGGAGGCTGCTGATGCAGAGGCTGCTGCACGCGCTAGTGACTGTTAGGCCTACTTGTAGGTAACATTTTGGTTAACGTTAGCTGCTTCTGTGGCTTGAGACTGCTAGCTAACAGTAAACGGACAGGAAAAGGCTGACAGGACGGATTCATGCAAAAGAGAGAAGCAGGGGGAGCAGTTCTGTAATATAGGTTGTAATATTTGTTTGGGATCTTACTTTTTTATCAGATTTTATTCCTAATTATTTTTCAGTTTTTTTTTATTTTATTTAGCTCATTAGTTGAATTTAGTTTTGCCCCATTGTGGATGATACTGTTTAAGATGTTCCATGTGTCTGAATTATTGGGTTAATTTTGAGCAACAATTAACAAAAGGGTGAAACTTAAATAAAGATTTTTTTCTAATGGTATAATATGACCTGCATGTCTTCTCATTTCTCTCTCTCTCTCTCTCTCTCTCTCTCTCTCTCTCTCTCTCTCTCTCTCAAAATCCAAAAAGTATTTTGGCTACATAGTACAGCCATTTTTGTGCCTTTTGTTGGTGTTGGATGGATGGGGACAGAGTGGACTTTAATTTCTTTATTTGGATAGAATTTAAGTAAGTCATATTAGATCAGTGTCTAACACAAACTGTGAGACAGGTATACTTTTAGCCAACCTTGACCAAAAATAACCTTATTTTGATAGATTTTACACCCGTTGTTACTCTAAAAATACATGATGAAAAGACGTTTTGGGGGCTTTAAAAAAAATCCTGGGGGAGTATGCCCAGACCCCCCTAAAAGAGGCTTAGCCCCCCTATCCATGAATCTCTAGTGACGTCCCTGATATACAGTATCAATATTCAATAATATTACTAAAAAAAAGTTCTTAACTATGACTTAACTCCAATTGCAAAAATAAGTTAAACTTGACTTGACTTGTCTGTTAATGTTACACCTCAATTTGGCACTCTTCCAAATTGGGATGTTTTGTCTGAATCCAGTGCTGAATCTAGTCACGCCCTCACGCAGCTGCAACTACATTATGGAATTCTTATTTATACTTATTGTAAAGTGACTTTCACTGACGTGGCGCGTGGGCGCAATTCAACCCGGCCAATCCTGTTTGAGGTCCTGCAGGAAGTTTCAGGATGTAATCTGAAATGCATTCGGGGTCGGCCTCGGGACTTTCCAAATCTCCCCTGCTATTGTGAAAACAAAGTTAGACGCATCTGGTTTCAGTTCGTAGGCGGCGCATTTTAAAAGACATGGGGGTGGGGGGGATAGAAACTGTATATTAAGGGTCTTAATGAGGGGGACATGTTAAATCATTCCCGCATTAATCGTACTGTATTGTACATGTTACGTCAACAGACATATAGAAAGGCATGGGATTCAGACTTGATTGTATGCCGGAGGAGGATACCGCCACGATGACAGAACAGGGACTGTTAACGGCGCTGATTATACGGGACAGGAGTGAAAACAAGAAGATATTGTATTGTGTTGCTTGCAGCATGGTTGCAATTGTGATGCTCACCACCCTGCCTTTTTATTTGTTTTTTTTCATCAAACTGGATGCAGCTGGGTCAGCTTTGGTAAGATGTGTTTAATTAACTATAAGGGTGAAGAGATGTTGTCTGTGGTGGAAACAACATTGTCAACAGCTAAGTTTGGCATTAGCGGCAGTTCAGACCAATATAACAAGTTGTTGTTCTAGCTGGGTGGTATGTGTAGTGGTGATAGTATTTCTGCACTGTCGCAGAAAGGATGTTTGTAGCAAGTGTGCATCTTTACTGTTTAGAGAGAATTGCATTATCCTATTTTCAGAGGGGTTATAGGTAGCTGGCATGTTGTAAAACTGAAGCTTTCTTAATCCCATATCTTAATTACATCCCATTTCTTAATTACATATTCCCGATACTTGATGTGTGTGGATTCAATGGGTGATTTTTTTTTTTTAACAGATTCCTTTAAATGTTGATGAAAACGGTAAGTTTTTTCATTCTTCGTTGTAAATTTTTAATTCTAAATTAATAGTTTTTACCATTTTTTTGGCCAAAATAATAGTAAAAATAATATACGATAGACAGGAAAATGTGTAGAAAAACTAGAAATAATAGCTATTATTTATTTATCTATAACAAGAGGTAAATAACCAGTATGGCTCTGGTTAAAAACACTTATTTTATATTGAACTCATTATATAAAACCATGTTGCTCTGAATATTGTTCTGTACATTAAATGGCACATAGTAACTTATTTTATATGATTGTTTATGTTCATTGCGTCATTCACTGCTTCTGTATGTCTTCAATTAGGTGCAGTCAGTTCAAGGATTTCCCAGCCTCGCGAGATACCGGTACCCAAAGCTCATCTCACTGGTATGAAGGAAGCTTCGACTAAAATTAAAGCATGTACGAGCACTTACTGCACGCTGCATAGTCGCTCTTAGATGAATGTTCTGCATTATTAAAATATATTCTTAAAGCTTATTTTTAATATGAATTGAGTAATTTAAATGTGTTTGCAAAATGAGCAGTATTAGTGATATTGATAACAGTTCAGACATATTGTGCAGGCCAGCTGATTTTGGGGCTTAATTCTAAATAGCAGCAAGTAATTATGACAGGGTGTATTGTTTCATGAAAAATTCCCCTTATATCCTACAGACCTAGATAGATGAATAAGCCAATGTAAGCAAAGGGAAGCAAAAGGTAAATGAAAGGGCAAAATAAAGACTGGGACTATCCCTGGAGCTCACTGTCTTTTACAGACAATTGTGTATGGTTATAAAAAAAAAAATAGGAATCTCCCAGAGGCTACAAGTTTTTGCTCATTGTTTTCTCAACAGACCATTTCTGTAATATTATTAAAATATATGGTGAATGATAATTTTCCTGTTTCACAGTCTCATTATACGCGGTGGTGGCACAAGACCCATGTATAATAAGATTGCAGGTGTATAATAAGATTGCAGGTGTATAATAAGATTACAGGGGTATAATAAGATTACAGGGGTATAATAAGATTGCCCATGTATAATAAGATTACAGGGGTATAATAAGTTTGCAGGTGTATAATAAGATTGCCCATGTATAATAAGATTACAGGGGTATAATAAGATTGCAGGTGTATAATAAGATTGCAGGTGTATAATAAGATTACAGGGGTATAATAAGATTACAGGGGTATAATAAGTTTGCAGGTGTATAATAAGATTGCCCATGTATAATAAGATTGCAGGTGTATAATAAGATTGCAGGTGTATAATAAGATTACAGGGGTATAATAAGATTGCAGGTGTATAATAAGATTGCAGGTGTATAATAAGATTACAGGGGTATAATAAGATTGCCCATGTATAATAAGATTACAGGGGTATAATAAGATTGCCCATGTATAATAAGATTACAGGGGTATAATAAGATTGCAGGTGTACAATAAGATTGCAGGGGTATAATAAGATTGCAGGTATATAATAAGATTGCCCATGTATAATAAGTTTGCAGGTGTATAATAAGATTGCAGGTGTATAATAAGATTACAGGGGTATAATAAGTTTGCAGGTGTATAATAAGATTGCCCATGTATAATAAGATTACAGGGGTATAATAAGATTACAGGGGTATAATAAGATTACAGGGGTATAATAAGTTTGCAGGTGTATAATAAGATTGCCCATGTATAATAAGATTACAGGGGTATAATAAGATTGCAGGTGTATAATAAGATTACAGGGGTATAATAAGATTGCAGGTGTATAATAAGATTGCAGGTGTACAATAAGATTGCAGGGGTATAATAAGATTGCAGGTATATAATAAGATTGCCCATGTATAATAAGATTGCAGGTGTATAATAAGGTTGCAGGTGTATAATAAGATTGCCCGTGTATAATAAGATTGCAGGTGTATAATAAGATTGCCCGTGTGTAGGTGATGGAGTGCCCCAAACAATGACAGACAACAAAGTTCACGGTCCAAACAGTTACATTTTCCTTATCATGGTTTGGCACCGTTAAATAACAATACTGGCTTTACACAGCAATGTGTATCGCAGTAATAAACCACGGGGTTCAGTCCCGAAATAATAATACAATAACAGTTGGGGCTTCCGAGTGGTGCATCCAGTAAAGGTGCTCCGCGTGGAGTGCAGGATGCGCCCTATAGCCTGGAGATTGCAGGTTCCAATCCAGGCTATGTCATTGCCGACCATGACCGGGGGTTTTTAGGGGGTGGCGCACAATTGGCCAAGTGCCGCCCGGGTAGGGAGGGCTCAGGTCGGCAGGGGAATCCACGGTTCACAGCGCACCAGCGACCCCTGTGGCTGATAGGGCACCTGCAGGTCTGCAGTGGAGCCATTCAGATCTGTGTTGCCCTCCAGCACTATAGGTCTGGTGGTCTCGCTGTGGATCCGCAGTGTGAAAAATGACGGATTGGCAGGAACACGTTTCGGAGGACGCTGTTCCTGTTATACAGCACCCTCACAGGTCAGGAGGCAGATTGTTGACTAGGATTTATTCGCTTTCTGTCACACCTGCTGATTTAAAGTTTTATCAGCAGAAGACATGGAGAAATTTATGGAAGAGCAGAGTCATGCCATTAATCTTATAAGTGACATACATTTAGTAAGAAATAACTTCAGCCACTTGCACTCTGAAGTTTAAAATTCATTGCTATAACAAAAAATTGTTTTTCAGTGTTTGTAAATTCTGTGTTATTCTCAGCTCAGTTGTTAAAAATAAACAGTGTTAGTTCTACCATTTCTGTTTTTTCTGTCACCATGTATTATAACAAGCAATATACACCAAAACTGCACATATTTAAGGCTATAATTCCATCTCAGGTTTTTATGTCATCAGCATCCCTTAATATAATTACAACCTTATTATGCACAGTTTGGTGTACATTTCAGTTGTAATATTATAATGTGTGCTAAACTATAATTGTATTAAATTGCAAATGTCCAGTTGTTCGACGTCAGCTTTTCAAAACTAATTCTGTTACTACCAGTACATGTGTGTACACACACACACACACACACAAACAAAAAAAACCTGCTACCAAAACAAACAATAGCCTGCAGATTTAAAGTTTTATCTGAGGAAGACATGAAGAAATTTGTGGAGCAGAACAATACAATTTGATACTTTCAATTTATGTTGCCATGTATTCTAACAAATAAATATACCAAAACTGTACACAAGTCTGTAATCCCATCTGAGGTTTCTGATGACATTGATAAATCATGTATGTACCTATATGTCATCAGAAACCCTCGATGGAATTAAAGGCTTATTATGTACTGACAGACTACATTAGTCTTTTTTATTACCATTATTAATTCTATTACTAGTAATAGTAATTTAAGTAATGTTCACTTTATTGTGACTGAAGACTGTCATTTCCTTAAAGGGGACTGCAGGTTATAGGAACATTTTAGATCACCACATATACAAATATATTCTGATAATAGATGGCTAGGAGTCCATTGTCAGAGCTTTCTTAATAGTCTATAATTGAAGAAACAAGCCTTTGTTTACTTGCTATTCTGCCCGTTTCAGTAGCTGACATGCCTGCAGTGCTGAAAGAGTTCAAACCCAGCTCACCATTAAGATCTCAGAGCAATCTTGGAGATTGTTTCATAGAGAGATTGTACAGTAATAAATCCTTATGAACATGGGAGCAAGTGCATTTATTTTAAACACGCTGTTCTATTTAAAGCCCATGTACATTACTAAACTCTTATTTTTCAAACTGTCCTGGCGATTCTAAACTAATTCCGGATAAAGGCTGAAAAGGTGACTCAAAAGTGTCACTAATAGTTTCTTTTAAATTGACTGTATGCAAACAAACTCTTTTTGCTTTCATTACAGCGATGGCACACAATTTAACAAGTTCTGAAGAAGTTGAAAACCAATTTCTACCATGGGAACACCAGCATGGACAGGCTTTCCTAAAGAATGGCTTGGATTACCAGGACAATGCACTGGTCTTCCCCATAAGTGGAGATTACTTTGTTTACGCTCAAGTCACATTTCGTGAGGTTTACAAGAAAGAAAAATGTGAACCTAGGATGCTGAAGCAGACCATCACCAAGGTGACTGATAAGTACCCAGTACCCACAGAGCTTGCGACTGCCAGCAAGACTGTGTGCGAGACTGGCATGTGGGTAAAGACCATCTATGTTGGTGCAATCTTTCAACTTGATAAAGGAGATAGGCTGAAAGTTAATGTCAGTAACATTAGCTTGGTAGATTTAACTAGTGAGAAAAAAACATTCTTTGGTGCGTATTTACTGCAAAGTAGGCAGCTTGATTAAATGGTAATTTAAAAAATCTTCAAACTGCCTCTTCCCTATTTCAAAATTTCAGCTCAAACTTTATTTTAAACATGGTTGTTCAGATGACGACACTTTCAATAAATTGCTCCCAAGCTGTACTTGGTTCTTATGAAGCTCAAGTTTATAAAGAAGATATGACCATGCATAAGTATATCAATATTACATAAGTATATTCAATTTACTGTTGTTATACAACAAGTATGTAGTGTACTACATTTATTTTTTACCAATTAATTTGGATAGAACAAAAACACTATTTGTATGGTATGTAAAAAGAACAAATGGCTTACAGATCCGAATCCCAAGTGATTACAAAGTGCTTCTTGTTTTAAAGCAGCATTTAGATTAGTGAATGTCTGTGGAATGTTCAGCACTGCAGGCTGAGGAGATGGAATGGGTTACCTAGCCATCACTGGCCCTTTAACACCCAACTTGACAAAGCTATGAGGGCAGTTCGCTAGGAACTGGACAAGCATAGAGGGGCGCCATGCCTGTATCTTGTTCGTAAATTTTCTGATTTTCATTTTATATATTAAAAAAAAATCATGAAGACATTTAAATCCTTGTAATTTGTTCTCTTCTATCTAGTTAAATGATCTATAAGCTTTGGATATGAATTCTCACTTAACTATATTTATTTTGTGAATACATTACTATAAAAAAGGTATATCTAAAAGAGGAATGAATATCCAGTCTACCAAACAATGTGAGGAACACATAGCTAAACCCACATTAACTTCATTGATGTGTTCTTAATCTGACTTTCTCAATCCTAAAATGTCTATTGTCATACTGTAGGGGTGAATGATTTACAAAATAAAAATGTAACTGTTGATATAGGTGATCCACAGTATACTTTGTTCTTTATAGTTTGAAAACAGCATGCACTAAACAAAGTCACAGCATTCCCTATCGGATGCCACAGTTAGACCAGTCTATTACGTTTTATGAATATACAGTACTTTGTTTGGTAGGTTTGCATAAGATGTGCTAGGGCACATATTGTCAATGTAATTATTATGTTGAGAAACAGACCCCTGGCAGATTGTGGGTTAGCTTCTCTGTGGCTTACTGATTGTAGGGTAAAAAAATATATATTATTATATACATGTACTGCAACATTTTTTATAAAATATAAAGCCAAATACAAGGTGTGCTTACATATTTAAGAGGATTTCTATCCAGCAATCTCTTTTTAGTTGAAAAGATTCTTATTTAACTTTATGAGCTTGAATCTGAGCAGTTAAAACTCATTTGTGATATATAAACTTTTTGTGTGTGATAAACTTATCTGTGACAGTATAAAAGTTGGGTTTTACAGAAATAAAAACATGATTATTTTTAAAGCCATTCCTGAGTACAATCTTCATTTGTATGATTTATAATGTGAATACGTTGTGTGTAGGGGGACTCATTGTATAGAGACGTCATTTCACACTGTCTGAGCAGCCAGAACCGCTCGGCTTTGCTTTCAGTCCTGTCTTATACAATGAGAGACACCCTACACACAATGTAATAACTGCCATTATGAATTATAGTATGGTGATGCTATAAACGTCAGGCCATAGTGATGAAGGTTCGAAGGAAGGCAATAAGCTTTCTACTGCTTAAACTCTTATAGGTTTAATACAAAATGCCATGGTAAAAACTAGGGATGGGTCAGTGTAGTGGAATACACGAAAATAAAATAAAAAACTATTTGAATAGCATATTACATATTTGAGTACACGAAAAAGCCTTCTACATTAGCTACTTGTAGAAGCAAACAGTCTTTTTTAAAATGCTGACGCTTGACAAGTGTTAAAAGTCAGTCTTAAACCCTAATTCAGACGTCGTTAGGTATGGAAGGCCATCTGGGTCATAAACGTGTTGTTAGTACACGTTTCAAATAAATTACTACGTGTAGTACTGCGATACACTACACCTTCTATTTTGTTAACTACACATACTGTTTTTACTACACGTACAAATTTGGGCCAATCAGTTCTTTAGAAATGAAATAAGAGCCAATGAATTGAAAGATAATAGTATGTGTACTAAATGAACCAATGAAAAGTTGCCTCACATTTTCCATGCTCTTCCAAAAGTTTGAATATTTTTAAAAGCCACACAGAACACCACAATGACCAATAAGAAAAAGGAAGATACTTGGAAAGTAGTTATTTTTTAATGCTGGACTGCAGTTCAATGTAAAACATCTACTATTGACTTTGTGAATGGATGAAGTAATGTCAGCATTTGCACTGACCATTTAAAGTACAACCAGGAATGTTCCTTGTTTTGAATTATTTACAGGTTATTGAATAAACCAGGTAACTTGACTTACCAGTACTCAATGACTAGTTGTAATTGGTAGTAATGTTAAACTATTGTAATGTTGGAATGTATTTTCTATTTTTTTTGGCCAGGTTACAGTATTTGCACTGTTCAGATTATTTTATGAATGTTATTATTTATTTGAATTAAACATATGTAGAATATTCTGGTTGCTCTGTGATATGTGTTATTTTATTCTGAATACAACACAAATGATTATTTGGTACTCTGTTTTGTACTGCGCAGCATTGTGCTACTGTAGCTTTGATTGGAAGAGATATAGGCTGAGACGTTGCTGCTGAACTGCGTCTTGATACAAGTTTCACCGAGTTCTGTATTTTAATTCAGTAAATAAAAGGAAAAACCCATCCCTAAAGAAATAACGTATTGAATGAAGAAATCTCGTCTTGGACATTGTTTGTACACTTGAACCTGTCCGGCTCCTCCGAAGAGTAAATTTAAACTGTACTGGCTTACACATTACACTGTCTGCTTGAAGTGCACATACGTGTCTGCCTTGGGAGCGTAAGAGCAGGGAATTGAAACCCGAAAATGTTGGACCCTGTGTATTCGCAGGAAACTATTTGAAATTCCCAAATAGTAATAAAACATAGTAAATACATGGTGAAAGTATAGTAAAGCAAAGCAAGGTAAGGTTAATCATAAATACTCTAATACTAAATGCATAGTTGAAGCATGGGGAAATCTGGACTATCTGCAAAATGACCATGCACAAAATACTGTGGTAATGCTTTTGTAATGACAGGCTGAATTATGGAATTGGTTAATAGAATGTAAAACTGATCACGATTATGTGACAATGCAGCTTTAATGAATATATGCAAACCATGTTTTATATTAAAACATTTCTGGAGTTAGGCACTGTATGTCTGTACACATGTGTACTTTTGTAATGTATTGAGTTTGTGGAAGCTTCATAATTTATGTTGATTTCTTTTTCTTATTTAATAATTATTTGTAGTTATTTGTAACTCTGGAGTTTGTTTAAAGGTGTACTATTTGATAAAATGGCATATTTATTTTGCACTAAAAATAAAGAAAAAATTCAAAATAAAAAAGTATTGTTTCTCAGTGATTTTGTGAACTGTATTTTTTTTTATTTTATTTACTGGGCAAGACAACCAAGGAACAATGGATTTCATGACTCGATGAATGAAAATGAAAAATCATATTCACAATCACAAAAACAGGCCAAATGTTTAATGTGTACTATACTCCATAATAAAATGAAAATTCATATTCACAATCACAAAAACAGCACTATCAGAGACATCATGAGTTGTTTTAATGAATAATTATTGACTGACTGGGCATAAGAAAAACATGAACATATTGTTATATATACTAAAGATATTTGGGTCTTTTCCACTGTATGCTTATATATGTACCTTGTTTCCTTGGCACAGACGGGCTAGGCTGGTACCAGTCGTCTGGCACAGCATCAGAGAAGCCTGGGGCTCATTTCTGTATTGCCGCAAATACAACTGGTCTTTCGATCACAACTGTAAGAGGCTTTCAATCAGTTATCAACTGCTTCTATACTCCAGTCAAATTGTAATTGTGGGCATGTTTCAGTTCGACAGATAGGCAAGTTAAAGCTTCCTCCATTTTACATGCCCTATATCTGAAAATATACTTGCCGTGCAACACAAGAGATGTATTTAGGTGCTAGTGAAATACAAGAGGTAATATATATCAAATTTATATAGAAACGCTATTCTAACACATATTCTACTTCCAACATTGTACTCGTCTGATGCAGCATCGTACTGCTATACAGAAACAAGCCCCTGATTCCATTACCACTGCAGGGCAATGGCCAGGACAGGTGTTGGATATAGACCTTGACATCACACATGTAGTACAGTTTGAGGAAAACAGCAAACACAATACATAGCAAACATGTTTTTTAAAGCATATACAAAAAAGCAATTGGCATATGAACTACTAAATCTATACCTGCACATGGCACAAGGTCTCATCATTCTTTTAACTATGGACTATGTGAGCGCCCTTTGTGAGGTAATTTGCTTCCAAACTGGAAGGTGTCAGAACTATTTTCTGATATGTTTTGTATCGCAAATCAATTTTTAAACACTTTGTAAATCAAATATATTTATCCATAGGAGAAGCAAAGGTTCTGACTACTATAGATAACATATTTATTCACGTTGGCTCAAATTCAAGTGATTTATTGTAGAATGACAGATTCAATATAAAAACAGTAGAAAGTTTGTTAATTAAATCTAAAATCAATAATATGTAACAGGATAGGGACTGGCTGTGAACAGTTCCAATGAAATGTGAACCATTTTCTCATTCTATTCTTAGAGGGAGCCCCCAATGAGAGAATATGTTGCATTGAGTGGTGTTGGTTTTTACAGGGAAGGCTTCTATCTATTTGGAAAATAGATCTACGACCACTAGGGTATATTTGTTACCTTGCACGGTGTTACGGAGGGGTCCTATGTAGTCTATTTGTACTGAGGCCCAGGGTCCCGCTGCAGGGCGTCTGTGTCTTAGACTGCCTGGAGCTTGGAGTAGGATTACATTGTGCACATATAATACAATTGTCACAGGAGTGTGTTGCATCCTCTTCTAAACTAGGCCACCACCTAACTTCCTTCAGTTTCTTTAGTGTGTTCTCTTTGCCCGTGTCCCCTGTAGACATGTCATGTACCATGTCAATACCTTTTAGGATTTTGAATGTTTGAATCAGATCACCACGTAGTCTTCTTTGTTCAACACTGAATAGATTCAATTATTTTAGCCTGTCTGCATACGACATGCCTTTTAAACCCGGGATAATTCTGGTTGCTCTTCTTTGCACTTCTTTACATGAGCTGTAAATTTGCTCTATAGGGGTGAGCGTTTTGGATATGGGGGCGACCAGACACAGCTTGGAGTGCCTCTTTTGCATGAGTACAGGAGAGAGCGAGGCTTCTGCAGCTGTCACTTTTAAATGGATGAGTGGTCTGGGCTGATCAGTACTGGTGCTGTGAGCAGTGCTGTTTTAAGTGCCTCAATGGTCTTGGTGTGTTGCGGTTCCCATTCCCATAGTGCATCCTTCTTGAGGAGGTGATATAGGGGGGCACTGATGGATGAGAATCCCTCAATAAAATCACAACAGTAACCCACCACTCCCAGGAATGATCGGAAGGCAGTCACTGAGGTGGGCAAAGGCAAACTCTGTACAGTCTTAACCTTGTTTGGTCAGAGGCGCGACCTTCTCTTCCGATAGTGACCCCTAGAAAAGTTACCTCTGATGTGCACAATTGAGCTTTCTTAGGATTGACTTTTAGTCCTGTCACTCTAGTATGTCGTCTGCATGCTTTACCTAGAACAGAACTGTACAAACAGAACGTACACACAAGTATCAAGCTAATGCTCATCAGGGTATGATATATACAGTATGTGTATGTGATTAGATAACAGGTATCTTACCATATATGTAGTTTAAGAAGCTAGAAATGATTAGTGTACTTCCTTTATTAGTCTCAACGCAGTATGATTGTGATCTGTCTTTAGAAAACTGCTCCTAGTTGTAATTTGTAACTTATGGTACTCATTCTAGAGAATTACTTCGAGATAATATCTTAGAAGTTACTTCTCAAAAGGATGAAGATCTACAATGTAAGGTTTGTTTTGTATCATTATTGTTATGGTGTACTAGTAAAGAGTCTCCATTTGTGATTGCATGCAACTTACAGTTCAAGCTAATCGATTCTGATGGGATCCATAGCTTATTTGTAGAAGTTGTTTTGACTTATTACCACAATATTATGATATTATTATTTGCTTTGCCCTGCTGTGTGAAATGTATCATTATTGTTTAAGGTTTTTATTGTTCTGGCATAATAACAGTGACAGTACATGTGTAGCAGGGCGATTGCCCTGCATGTGTGTAAATTAGTGTTGGTATAATTTGTATGGGGAAATTTGGTTTATTGTGTGTTGTTCTGGAGTTGATTTGTTTAATTACATTATTGTTTACAGATGGGTCTCGATTGAGACTTGCTGCCTGCTAGGCTTGGTTGAGGGGAAGGGCAGCAAGTGATTGGCTGTGCTGGACCTCAATCAGCAGGTGGGCGGGTCTTGACCGAGTGTCCGTCAGTTTAAAAACATCCGCGGGAGATGGGTCGAGGCGACTGCAACGCCATGCTAGAGGGGAGCGGCGTATACTCGGGAGGAGAGGGTCCGCTCTGCAGGAACGACCGCTACGCAACCCTGAGACTGCAAGCGGTGCTTGTGAAGGCAATGCCCAGATTAGTTAAGGGATAGTGATCCCATGTGATGTATAGCGAGGGTTACGTAGTGTAGCCGGTTCCTGGAGCGGGACGCCTCGTTTTAAGGCTAGCGCTCGCCCCCTGGGGCACCTTTTATTTGTAGTTTTTGTACCTTGTTTTATTTTGCCTTTTGTACAGCTTGCTGTATGTGTCCTCTGTGTGTTACCATGGCTGGTAACGTCACATGACCACCTTTTACTGTCGTTTCTGTTTGTATTAATAAATCCTGCGCGCCTGTGCTGGCATTTCAACTTCACCCCTCAATGTCTCTCTGTATTGCTTAAACAGCGGTTACCCACACACGTGACATGAGACCCTGTCACAACATGTAATTTTTTATTTTTTTTTATTTTTTACTGTACATTGATTACCTGTTTCTAAATTCCCTCATTTTAAAATAGATTCCTGGTAAATCATTTGTCTATATAACAACCTTGATTTATGAACCGGAATGGCCTCATTTAATTTTCGATAATTGATGGTCAAATGCAGGAGTTGTCTGGCTTTCTGACTGACCAAATTGAGGAATTATTTGTGGAGGCACAGGAGCACAGGACTCCTTGTGTCACCAGTGATCGGTTACAGCTGCGATATTGCTTTCAGTGGGAAAACAATATTGTTTTTGTGGTGGAGGATCATTTACCTGTATTTTAACACACACAGACATTCTACCAAAATCGTGCTTATGCTTTGCAAAAGCGTTTTCATCAGCATTTACAGCGTCCGACAATTCAGAATCTACACCTTTAGTCATCACAGTCAGATCATACATTTTGTGTTTCTTAATAGCAAACATATGACAATCAGAAATGTGTATGACTTCCCCCTGGTTAGCAGCACACTTCCACAACATCCTATTAGCTAGATCAATGACATATTCCTGCTGATGCATATAATCAGACCCCATTATTGATACATTGTTTGGCAGTCATGGTGCAGCAGTGTGGAGTAGTGGTTAGGGCTCTGGACTGGTGGGGGGACACTGCTGCTGTACCCTTGAGCAAGGTACTTTACGTAGATTGCTCCAGTAAAAATCTAGCTGTATAAATGGGTAATTGTATGTAAAAATAATGTGATCTCTTGTAACAATTGTAAGTCGCCCTGGATAAGGGCGTCTTCTAAGAAATAAATAATAATAATATAAATTCCTATTTATCCACGTCATTACCTACACAGATATCTAGAGGCTTTGTTTCATAACCCTTAGTTGTAGTACCTTTGAAACCACTAATTTTAATTGTTTTACTGGATGCTAGTATGTGACTGGTCAGGATGCTGTTCGTGAATGATAGTTAGCGAAGCACCCAAGTCGCACGGATGGCCTTCTACCCGCACTGAGACTGTAGGTCTACCCCAACTATCTGTCCACAGGGTAGCAACGAAACCCATGGAGGCCTCTGACCTTCATAGGTCATCACTAGGTCTGAATGAGCCTCAACTTGTCCTTTCTATTTGTTTAAGCTCCTCAGTCTCTTTTATGAGATCTCTAGGTGGGTCCGTGGCGCAGTTGCCAGTTATTGCCATGGCCACCTCCTGATCGATTACCGAATCGGTTACTGCCCCTTGCTCCGTCTCTGTTTGGGGCTGGGGCTGGATTTAAGGCAGGGGGTGCTGCAGATTGAATGAAGATGGACAATTTTTCCAAGTAACAGGTTTTTCAATTTTTTGATTTTCATCATCTATGTGGTCTACAGTGGTCACTTTGTCTTTAGTGGGATTTAACGCCCACAGTTTCCTCATTTTTCTTTGTACATCATCATATGTATGGTTGACAGGCACATACCATTTTTCAGAGCCTTTTGTAGCCTTAAGTTTGCTTACTATACCAGAATCTAAATCATTAATGTAGATTAGGAATAGCAGAGGACCTAATACTGATCCCTGTGGTACATCACTGGTTACCTCACTCCACTGTGAGGTTTCTCCTCTAATCAGTACTTTCTGTTTTCTACATGTTAACCACTCCCTAATCCATGTGCATGCATTTCCTTGAATTATTATTTGTTTATTTAGCAGACGCCTTTATTCAAAGCGACTTACAGAGACTAGGGTGTGTGAACTATGTATCAGCTGCAGAGTCACTTACAACTACGTCTCACCCGAAAGACAGAGCACAAGGAGGTTAAGTGACGTGCTCAAGGTCACACAATGAGTCAGTGGCTGAGGTGGGATTTGAACCGGGGACCTCCTGGTTACAAGCCCTTTTCTTTAACCACTGGACCACACTGCTGCGTTCAGTTTGAGAATTAATCTTTTATGCGGGACTTTCCTGTTCCTGCAATAGTTCAAAGGTTTTTATTGATCTTCAAGAGTCTTTGTTTTACCATTTGCTGCTTCCTTAAGCAAGATAGTTGCACCTTTGATGTAAGTTAAGGTGTTAGTGTACATGTACTGTGCTTATTATTTATTTCAGGTTGCATCTGCGAAATCTTTCGTGAAGAAGATAGCCTTGTGATGCTAACATAGCTTGAAGTCCTTTTTGCAGCTGATGTTCTGAATGGTGTTTGAGGAAAACATTACGCTCCACACTCTATTCATTTAGAATTCTGTATTGTGTGGTTTGTTCTATACTGATCTGTAGATGGAGTAAATCTCCAGCCCACTAGATTATGTTCACTACCAGCTTACATATTTTTTTGCTGCCAGGCTTTGATTTTATGGAGAAAAAAAAAATGGTATTGTGATAGAAAAATAATCCCTGTACACCCTTGCTGGTTTGTGATGTTTGGGACAGAAATCTGACTCAGTAATTCCTCATTGGTAGTAAATAGATAACATTTGCAGTGCTACTGTATTACTCAGAGATACCAAAAAAGTAGGGTTCTGAGTGCTTACCCATTTCTAAAACAAAAAAGTCATTTTTAAACAACAAGGATTCCAAAACATACGCAGTAACTGTCACTCATTTTGTTGGTTTACTAAAAAATCATAGCCCACCTGAGATTGCTTGAAATTTGACATTTGTAACAACTTTTAAAGAATACAATGCAAAGAGGTTACATGACTTGCCACAAGGTCATGCGTTCGATTAATTAGCACAGAACCGTGATCTTAATAATTACATCCAAAAACAGCAAATGCGATACAAAAAAAAATCTCCAATCCAGATGCCTTCAGCCTCAGACGAGCAGGACAGGTGGACCAGGCTTGAAATAAACTCATACGCACACTAGCGAATCTACTGCAAGATCTGTCCTCTGTGCATGTTATCATCTGCTGTGCAGGAAGGCAGGTTTCATAGTGACAAAAGACGGTTGAAAGCACCATAGTCTACCATGTCTGTGACTGTTCTTATTGTCTGCAAGACCCTTCTTCCGACATTGTATTTTACCTAAATAAAGCATAAGGTTAAAAAAGAGACCAAGTACCACTTTGTTAGTAGCCGAGAACAGTATGCTGTTGTATCCTGGCATCACTTGCATTAATTGTGACTAGAGGCCTGAGATACATCAGTTAATCCTTTGCGGTCTATGTCGGACCAGGTCCGACATTACAATTTTCCCTTTCCAGTCCGACATGTTGGACAGGGTCTAAAATCATCAAAAAGACGTAAAGCACAGGTCTCTAGTCGTTTTTTCTCTGGAAAAAGACGAGAAAACCATTCAATGACCGAGTGAGACCGACAGGAGCCGAGAACAGCCGAAAAAAAAGAGGGGGATCTGAGCAATACACATAGCCCCGACACCACAGAGATAACAAGATAGCTGCTTCCACATCCAGGGCTCAAAGAATATCATGGACATTTACAGAGCTTTTTGAGATGTTATAGTAATAAAATAATGACTTGGATCACATTATTGAGGGGTTTGGTGATAAAACAAGTGATCAGGAGATGATTTATCAGTATGCACAACTATGAAGAGGTATGTGATAAATACAGCGAACAAGGGGTGGGGCGGGGCTGGAGATGTAGTACTGAGTATCCTGTTGATATGCAGTGCCTTTTAAACCTGTTTTACTGGGAAAGAAATACTTTTAAGCAGCGCATCTAAAATAAACAGTGCATGTGAAAATAAATTGGATCTGACATGCCTGAGAGGCACTGAATAAATGGACTGCTAAGGGTTAAACTACAATTAACACTAGAATGACCAAGGCAGTCATTTTGACTGTTTTTGGAATTTAAATTTAAGTAGTGGTTAGGGCTCTGGACTCTTGACCGGAGGGTCATGTGTTCAATCCCAGGTAGGGGACACTACTGCTGTACCCTTGAGCAAGGAACTTTACCTAGATTGCTCCAGTAAAAACCCAACTGTATAAATGGGTAATTTTATGTAAAAATAATGTGTAAAAAAATAATGTGATATCTTGTAACAATTGTAAGTCGCCCTGGATAAGGGCGTCTGCTAAGAAATAAATAATAATAAAAATAATAATAATAATAATAATAAATTTAAATTGCGGTGCATGTGTTTATGATACAGAGCTGTGCTTTCCTGACTTTTGCTAAATATATATACTAATTACCCTGACAAAGAAAGAATCGTGTAGCTGCAAAAATTAAAGAGATAAAATACCGTAATACTTATTCTGACCAGAAGCGATCAAATTGATCAGGAATAACAGACATGTAATAATATATAATAAATTTAAATTTATATCAGTTAAAATATGTGATACATGGCTGTGTGTGATACTACTTGCTTCTAAGAACTCGTGTTGCCTAAATAATATCCAATGCTACAAGAACAGAATAGTAGCTGAAGAATAATGAAACGTATGAATAATACAATAATTAATTCTCAGAATTGAAATGCAATTAGCGGATACTTAGTTCTGACAGACAGATCAGCTGACAAATAAGTCAGCAATAATCATGACCATAAGGGACTTCTTGGACAAATAAAAATAAAACAGCTCTAATTGACACATGTGTCTGCCATCGAAATCTCAGTTAAACCAACTTAATCTGAGCTGGGACTGACTACACAGCATTGACTGTAATAATATTTAAGTAGTGGTTAGGGCTCTGGACTCTTGACCGAGGGTCATGTGTTCAATCCCAGGTAGGGGACACTACTGCTGTACCCTTGAGCAAGGAACTTTACCTAGATTGCTCCAGTAAAACCCAACTGTATAAATGGGTAATTTTATGTAAAAATAATGTGTAAAAAATAATGTGATATCTTGTAACAATTGTAAGTCGCCCTGGATAAGGGCGTCTGCTAAGAAATAAATAATAATAAAAATAATAATAATAATAATAATAAATTTAAATTGCGGTGCATGTGTTTATGATACAGAGCTGTGCTTTCCTGACTTTTGCTAAATATATATACTAATTACCCTGACAAAGAAAGAATCGTGTAGCTGCAAAAATTAAAGAGATAAAATACCGTAATACTTATTCTGACCAGAAGCGATCAAATTGATCAGGAATAACAGACACAAGACAGTTCATGGTGAAAAACAGCTCCTTTATTTGGCTGGGTTGCGTGCTCGAAACTCTTAAATAATAATAACTGGCTCTACACACCAATGTGTATCGCTCAGTTAAACCACGGGGTTCAGTCCTGAAATAATAATCGACTAAATAAGACTCACACAAAAACAACACGGTCACAAGTCCAGAGTGAGTGCTCTTAGTGGAAGTGGTGATGTACAGGTTTATACGTGCACAATGGTGAAGTGTAGTCTGGGTTTAATTGCTGGCTGTTTAGCTATAGATCCCGGAGTTTAGCCTTCTATAAATGACAAACGTGACAGTTTAATAGAGAGACAAAGCAAAACACCGAAAACTCACGGTTTCTTTTTAGAACAGTACGTCACAGATCTTACAGGTCTTTATGTAACCATAACAAAGGAACAGATTGCTTGGCCACATCCCCTGATATACCTTCAATCATGCCCCCTTTGGTAGCGAGTGCAATCACGTATCCTACAGTCCTTGATTGACACATCGCCTACCGCATTAAGGCTGACGTCTGGTATTGTGACTCCGCCCCCTTTCTGGATGGCTGACTTCCAACTGGTCCTGGAATGAAGTGTCAAACCATCCAGTCTGGGGCACACTGTTCCTGTTATACCGTGCTCTCACAGGTTGGGAGGGAGATTGTTGACTAGGATTCATTCAAGTTGGCTGTCAGCCGGGCTACCCTCAGGACTGCAGGATGGCTGTGAGCCTAGCCAAATGCTCTCGCCAGGTGGAAATAACCACATCGTCAATATACGCTTCTGCATACTCACAATGTGGGCTTAAGACCTGGTCCATCAGTCTCTGAAAGGCAGCATGCGCACTATGTAGCCCAAACGGCATGGTTATGAAATGGAACAAACCATCAGGAGTAGAAAATGCAGTTCTCTCTAGAGCTGCGGGTTAGTGGGATCTGCCAGTATACCTTCGTCAGGTCCAAAGTGGAGATGAACCTCGCTGTCCTCAGGCTATCAAGCAGTTTGTCGACCCGAGGCATGGGGTATGCATCGAACTTGGCAATAGCGTTGACCTTCGGAAATCTACACAGAAAGTGATTGGTGCCATCCTTTTTGGTGACTATCACAAGCAGACTGCACCACTCGCTCCTGGAAGGCTCAATCTGTAATTCTTGATATGCATTTTATTTTGTATACAATTGTAAGTCACCCTGGGTAAGGGTGTCTGCTAAGAAATTAATAATAATAATAATAATAATAATAATAATAATAATAATAATAATAATAGAAGATGGAACAGTTCTGTTTTGTTTTCATTCACAAGCAGAAAGTTTTGCCAATTTTCCGGCACATGTGAAGAGAGAACCACCCTTCTTCTCATGCCTCTACCTCTTCTTTTCTCTCGCATAGTTGCCTTCAGACTGTCTGGTTTATACACATCCCAAACAATGTCCAACCTATCCACTGACTGGAGCTGTCTTATGATGTATGGCTGAATACAGTACCTATGTAATCCTGGAATGTCTTCGATGTGACTGGTGACAGCATTTGAACTATTACAGCACCATCCAATAGAGCTGCATTCACTTGTGGGGTGCCTTCTGGAGCATGGGAAAGAGCCTCTAGTGACACAAGAAGATCTGCTTTTGTGCCAGATCTCATTTCACCCAGGTTACACAGTGATGGGGGTGAAGGTTGATTTTCATGTGCGAAAAACTGCTCCAGATTACCATCCGGGGACTGGCATGCAATGTACAGCCGTGAGAATAAAGCACAGGCATCCTTCAGAGCTGCTACCTGCGAGAGCCGAGTTCAAATCAGCATGAAGTGTTAACATCTACTCTCATGTAATGGAAATCAAATCGTATTATATATACTAATCTTTCAAATTAGGAATCCATACTAAATTGCAGAACAGAAAAGCATCAGCTGACACAGAAAGCAGGAATGTAATCAATTACAAGACATGTGTATTGTCACGCAGTGACCCTAAAACTTCCCATCTTCCCTTGTACAAGGTGCGAGCACCTTTTCTGATTGAAAGGTATATGTGGCCGAGATGTCTGACTCTTTGATAGAAACAGTTTAATTTATTTGAAGTCTTCCCACTAATGATGGGAATGAGAATGTAGAGATGGGAGCCCAGTTAACAAGATTTAAGTTTTTGCAGGTATCAAGTAAAGACCCTGGTCTCCCACACCTGTGATGTAAAACGCTGGATGCACAGGCCTTTTCGTGGTGTTCGCAGAACCAGAGCCTGGTGCAGAGTCTGAATCCTATTGGGAATGTGCGGAGTTATTAGACATGGATTAGATGATTTAAACTAACCTGTATTGATTGAAGTAATATGATATACGCTGTGTCAATAATTATAGTAATACTGTATATGTTCCTTTCAAAAAGATCTGCATACTCAGTAGAAAACAATGGATAGCTGTTGTGTGCAGTCTGTGAAAGCACCTGCTGGAAGGAGTCAAACTTGGCAGGCTCTTATCATAAGGCCTTGTTAACATATTCCAGTTTTATGAGAAAAAGTAGCTTCTTTCGTTACTGTACTTTCATTACTTCATGTCTCATATTAGTCAACACCAAAAAATTGTCAAAAGGCTAGGATGTCTTAAAACCTGCTTCAACTGGATTTTGCATGAACAGGGAAAGGGGTCAGACTTAATTCAGTAAAATAATATTACCATTTCTAGCAGCAACTGTTGCTTCAATTACTTCAATTACTGAAGTAATTGAATTAGAAATACGGGTTATAAAATCATTTAAAGTTAAACTGTTATACAAATAACATTATTATTGTTGAAAGAACATATTACAGTTAAAAACAAAAGAAATTCAGTCCTAAATGAGACTGTCAGAATATTGTAATAATTATACTGTGTTTTAAAGAATATAAAACCACCATAAATAATATTGCAGCAAATTATGAACAGGTTACAATGATTTGAACTAACAAAACTGAACAAGTGTTAATGTTAGAAAAAAAGCTTGTCTATGTGCCTTTGTCATTAGTGCACATACACTCGTGGAAGCCTGTAACCTTGAAAAAAGCAGGCATCTAGGGTAACTAAACACGGAGGCTAGGTATTTCAAATTAGTAAAAACAAAAGGGTAACCCTTTTTAGACAGAACGATATTTGATTAAGCATAGAGGTTTGAAATAAAAACGTATTCTGCTAATAGAGTGACAAAACTCTCTGAAGAGAAATAATATGTCTGAAGTATTTTGATCTAATAAGAAACATAATATTTAAACTAACAAGTGTTTTTGCTTGTTAAGGCTGTACTGTAATACAAATAGACTGAAAAAGCAGGAGCGAGCATTTAATTTAATCAATTTAAAAATTAGTTCAGTTTCTTTCTCCAACTAGGTTTTATAGGTCACTATAAAATGATCAATTTATAAAGACTTGGAACAATTTATTTTTGATCATTAAACAGGCGATTTGTTATATTAAGTAATTTAGAGATAATTTCAAGAAAGGCCTGGATATCCTTAAGCCATCAAGGACTAGAGTTTCTTTAATTGAACAAGTTAGTTGCTTAATTGATTGATAATTTACATATGTTCCCAGTCTTTAGAAATGGGTGATTTAGGGGTGACCTGTAACATTTTACTGGATTGGGGTTCTCTTGGACCAGGGTTGGAGAACAATGAAAAAAAAGTATCTCTACTGATATATTTTGACATTACATTTTAAGCAAATCAATTGCACACACTGTTTAATTTTTAACATTTATGATGACTTCATATAAAACTACTTATTTTCCACAAAAACAATGTTATAATACTTACTGTAGATTGCTTCAAGCTTGGCAGGATCCAATCCTTCCTCTTGCTCTCCATCATGGGTCCTTTTGGTTTTTCCACCTTTAAGGTTGCTCTTCAGTAGGGCTTTGTGACCGAGCTGTTGAGTGGCGTGTGGGTGATGACGTCACAGACCAGAAACAGAAACCAAAACAAAGAATGGTAGTGATGAAACTGCAGCGCTACGGCGCTCAGCTATTTGATTAAATAATAAAATAAACAAAAGATTTAAACAAACAACAAAACAAAAAGGCGCGTTGGCCAAACAAACGAGTATCGTGCTGGTTTTAAATCTCTCACAGCCCTACATCTCTCCTCTGACACTCTCCGCTTTGCGCAGATAGCTGCAGGCTTTTATATTCTGGCCGAGGGGTTAACAAGCCATTAATTAATTATTACCCCTCGGCCATAGTCTGCACGAGTTTAGTAAGGATGCGTGACTGTCAGCTAGTTAAATAATCAATAGCTGATCAGCCACGCATCCTCACGAGGTTTTTAAACACAAAATCAATAACAAATAACAAATCGGCTTTTGCCATAATATAAAAATAAATCATAATATAAATAAATAACAATCAAACTGGTGGGACACTCTGCCACAGGCTTGCATGTCACAGACTCCTAACAGCAAGTTTTTAGCCATTGCTGTCACAGAATTGACATGAATGGCTATCCTCCACACCTTTCTGTCACAAAATACATTTGAGCCTTTCTATATTTCCACCTAAAAGACAAATTGTACAACAGATAAGTCAATGTGTACCTTACTGTTACGCTTCTTGGTTATTGGGTATAACGTTCATCACACCAAAAAAAAAACTAAAGGGATTTAATATTTAAAAATAAATACAGTAGCCTCCAGAATTATTCACACCCTTGATACAATGTAACTGAAAGTTGGTTTTAGCAAAAAAATGCAAGTGTACATTCAGTATTTGTTTCATAAATAAATGAAAGCATGAAACATTGTAAGCCTATCAGTATTGGATATCGCAAAAACATGTCTGTCCAAAATAATTGCATTTTAATTTACAGGGTGTGAATACATTTGAACATCGTGTTTTTAGAAAAATATGCAATTAATTTGGGCAGATATGTTTTTGCGATGTCCAATACTGATATTCGTACACTTTTCATGTTTTCATTTATTTATGCAACAAATACTGGCCAGCATTATTACTTATTGGCTATTGCATAGTGTGTAGAACCCTTAATTTATTTAAGGGAAACCATTTCAAAGATTTTAATACTGATAAACCCAGTCAGACTTTCAGTTTTTTTGATGTGACAAAACATTTTTAATCATACAAAATGCATTATCACTCTACTATCCCTATTTAGTACATGTGAATTACAGTACTGTAGTACTGTACAGTATTACTGTAATTAATTGTTAATTGTTAATTGTTATTTATTCTTCTGAAAGACAAGTTTAGCCAAAACAACATGAGTGGCTGTACCATGTGTGTGGGATAGCTGAGAGGCAGTAGGAGATTCAAAATATTAGAGTCAAAGGAAGGAAAAGAGAGATAGATCTGATCATCATCAGCATATAAATGGTAAGAGAATCCATGAGAGGGTGTATAGAGAGAAGGGGTCCCAGTACCGATCCTTGAGGGACACCTGTAGAGAGAGGATGAGATGAAGAGAGGGGGCCACACCAGGAGACCTGGAAGGAGTGGTCAAAGAGATAGGAGTAGAACAAGCAAGAGCAGTGCCCGAGATACCCAAGTCTGAGAGAGAGGAGAGAAGAATAGAATGGTCAACAGTGTCAAAGGCAGCTGAAAGGTCAAGTAGAATTAAGAGAGAGGAGAGGCAGCACGAGCACAAAGTAGAGAGTTAGTGACAGAGAGAAGAGCACTTTCTGCAGCAGGAGCAGGACGGAAACCAGACTGGAGTGAACCATGAACTTGTTTTTGGAAAGTATATCATTATTATCTATGTAGTGGTATTAGTGGCAATGAATTTAGCATTTTCTCCTCATTCAAATGTTATGACACTTGTAATTGTTTGGGCTCAATATATACAGTAAAAAAACACTTCCATTAAAAGGGAGTTACACTATACTGTCTATTTGGTAGCACTGAAGTCAAGATGTGACTGAAGCATTTTTTTTAACTTTTGCACTATGCACTTTAGTCTGAGCAGCTGTCTGTGACAATTAAAAGATAATTGGATTTTTATAATTTTGGCAATGAACAGGACAGTGAATATGAACACAGAGAGCAAGACAGCGATGAACAGGATAGTGAATATGCACGCAGAGAGGAAGACAGCGATGAACAGGATAGTGAATATGAACACAGAGAGGAAGACAGCGATGAACAGGATAGTGAATATGAACACAGAGAGGAAGACAGCGATGAACAGGACGGTGAATATGAACACAGAGAGGAAGACAGCGATGAACAGGATAGTGAATATGCACACAGAGAGGAAGACAGCGATGAACAGGACGGTGAATATGAACACAGAGAGGAAGACAGCGATGAACAGGATAGTGAATATGAACACAGAGAGGAAGACAGCGATGAACAGGACAGTGAATATGAACGCAGAGAGGAAGACAGCGATGAACATGACCGTGAATATGAACGCAGAGAGGAAGACAGCGATGAACATGACCGTGAATATGAACACAGAGAGGAAGACAGCGATGAACAGGACGGTGAATATGAACGCAGAGAGGAAGACAGCAATGAACATGACCGTGAATATGAACGCAGAGAGGAAGTCAGCAATGAACAGGACGGTGAATATGAACGCAGAGAGGAAGACAGCGATGAACAGGACGGTGAATATGAACGCAGAGAGGAAGACAGCGATGAACAGGACAGTGAATATGAACGCAGAGAGGAAGACAGCGATGAACAGGACAGTGAATATGAACGCAGAGAGGAAGACAGCGATGAACAGGACAGTGAATATGAACGCAGAGAGGAAGACAGCGATGAACAGGACAGTGAATATGAACGCAGAGAGGAAGAGAGCAATGAACAGGACGGTGAATATGAACGCAGAGAGGAAGACAGCGATGAACAGGACAGTGAATATGAACACAGAGAGGAAGACAGCGATGAACAGGACGGTGAATATGAACGCAGAGAGGAAGACAGCGATGAACAGGACAGTGAATATGAACGCAGAGAGGAAGACAGCGATGAACAGGACAGTGAATATGAACGCAGAGAGGAAGACAGCGATGAACAGGACAGTGAATATGAACGCAGAGAGGAAGACAGCGATGAACAGGACAGTGAATATGAACGAGAGAGGAAGACAGCGATGAACAGGACAGTGAATATGAACGCAGAGAGGAAGACAGCGATGAACAGGACAGTGAATATGAACGCAGAGAGGAAGACAGCGATGAACAGGACAGTGAATATGAACGCAGAGAGGAAGACAGCGATGAACAGGACAGTGAATATGAACGCAGAGAGGAAGACAGCGATGAACAGGACAGTGAATATGAACGCAGAGAGGAAGACAGCGATGAACAGGACAGTGAATATGAACGCAGAGAGGAAGACAGCGATGAACAGGACAGTGAATATGAACGCAGAGAGGAAGACAGCGATGAACAGGACAGTGAATATGAACGCAGAGAGGAAGACAGCGATGAACAGGACAGTGAATATGAACGCAGAGAGGAAGACAGCGATGAACAGGACAGTGAATATGAACGCAGAGAGGAAGACAGCGATGAACAGGACAGTGAATATGAACGCAGAGAGGAAGACAGCGATGAACAGGACAGTGAATATGAACGCAGAGAGGAAGACAGCGATGAACAGGACAGTGAATATGAACGCAGAGAGGAAGACAGCGATGAACAGGACAGTGAATATGAACGCAGAGAGGAAGACAGCGATGAACAGGACGGTGAATATGAACGCAGAGAGGAAGACAGCGATGAACAGGACAGTGAATATGAACGCAGAGAGGAAGACAGCGATGAACAGGACAGTGAATATGAACGCAGAGAGGAAGACAGCGATGAACAGGACAGTGAATATGAACGCAGAGAGGAAGACAGCGATGAACAGGACAGTGAATATGAACGCAGAGAGGAAGACAGCGATGAACAGGACAGTGAATATGAACGCAGAGAGGAAGACAGCGATGAACAGGACAGTGAATATGAACGCAGAGAGGAAGACAGCGATGAACAGGACAGTGAATATGAACGCAGAGAGGAAGACAGCGATGAACAGGACAGTGAATATGAACGCAGAGAGGAAGACAGCGATGAACAGGACAGTGAATATGAACGCAGAGAGGAAGACAGCGATGAACAGGACAGTGAATATGAACGCAGAGAGGAAGACAGCGATGAACAGGACAGTGAATATGAACGCAGAGAGGAAGACAGCGATGAACAGGACAGTGAATATGAACGCAGAGAGGAAGACAGCGATGAACAGGACAGTGAATATGAACGCAGAGAGGAAGACAGCGATGAACAGGACAGTGAATATGAACGCAGAGAGGAAGACAGCGATGAACAGGACAGTGAATATGAACGCAGAGAGGAAGACAGCGATGAACAGGACAGTGAATATGAACGCAGAGAGGAAGACAGCGATGAACAGGACAGTGAATATGAACGCAGAGAGGAAGACAGCGATGAACAGGACAGTGAATATGAACGCAGAGAGGAAGACAGCGATGAACAGGACAGTGAATATGAACGCAGAGAGGAAGACAGCGATGAACAGGACAGTGAATATGAACGCAGAGAGGAAGACAGCGATGAACAGGACAGTGAATATGAACGCAGAGAGGAAGACAGCGATGAACAGGACAGTGAATATGAACGCAGAGAGGAAGACAGCGATGAACAGGACAGTGAATATGAACGCAGAGAGGAAGACAGCGATGAACAGGACAGTGAATATGAACGCAGAGAGGAAGACAGCGATGAACAGGACAGTGAATATGAACGCAGAGAGGAAGACAGCGATGAACAGGACAGTGAATATGAACGCAGAGAGGAAGACAGCGATGAACAGGACAGTGAATATGAACGCAGAGAGGAAGACAGCGATGAACAGGACAGTGAATATGAACGCAGAGAGGAAGACAGCGATGAACAGGACAGTGAATATGAACGCAGAGAGGAAGACAGCGATGAACAGGACAGTGAATATGAACGCAGAGAGGAAGACAGCGATGAACAGGACAGTGAATATGAACGCAGAGAGGAAGACAGCGATGAACAGGACAGTGAATATGAACGCAGAGAGGAAGACAGCGATGAACAGGACAGTGAATATGAACGCAGAGAGGAAGACAGCGATGAACAGGACAGTGAATATGAACGCAGAGAGGAAGACAGCGATGAACAGGACAGTGAATATGAACGCAGAGAGGAAGACAGCGATGAACAGGACAGTGAATATGAACGCAGAGAGGAAGACAGCGATGAACAGGACAGTGAATATGAACGCAGAGAGGAAGACAGCGATGAACAGGACAGTGAATATGAACGCAGAGAGGAAGACAGCGATGAACAGGACAGTGAATATGAACGCAGAGAGGAAGACAGCGATGAACAGGACGGTGAATATGAACGCAGAGAGGAAGACAGCGATGAACAGGACAGTGAATATGAACGCAGAGAGGAAGACAGCGATGAACAGGACAGTGAATATGAACGCAGAGAGGAAGACAGCGATGAACAGGATAGCGAATATGAACGCAGAGAGGAAGACAGCGATGAACAGGACAGTGAATATGAACGCAGAGAGGAAGACAGCGATGAACAGGACAGTGAATATGAACGCAGAGAGGAAGACAGCGATGAACAGGACGGTGAATATGAACGCAGAGAGGAAGACAGCGATGAACAGGACAGTGAATATGAACGCAGAGAGGAAGACAGCGATGAACAGGACAGTGAATATGAACGCAGAGAGGAAGACAGCGATGAACAGGACGGTGAATATGAATGCAGAGAGGAAGACAGCGATGAACAAGACAGTGAATATGAACGCAGAGAGGAAGACAGCGATGAACAGGACAGTGAATATGAACGCAGAGAGGAAGTCAGCGATGAACAGGACAGTGAATATGAACGCAGAGAGGAAGACAGCGATGAACAGGACAGTGAATATGAACGCAGAGAGGAAGACAGCGATGAACAGGACAGTGAATATGAACGCAGAGAGGAAGACAGCGATGAACAGGACAGTGAATATGAACGCAGAGAGGAAGACAGCGATGAACAGGACAGTGAATATGAACGCAGAGAGGAAGACAGCGATGAACAGGACAGTGAATATGAACGCAGAGAGGAAGACAGCGATGAACAGGACAGTGAATATGAACGCAGAGAGGAAGACAGCGATGAACAGGACAGTGAATATGAACGCAGAGAGGAAGACAGCGATGAACAGGACGGTGAATATGAACGCAGAGAGGAAGACAGCGATGAACAGGACAGTGAATATGAACGCAGAGAGGAAGACAGCGATGAACAGGACAGTGAATATGAACGCAGAGAGGAAGACAGCGATGAACAGGACAGTGAATATGAACGCAGAGAGGAAGACAGCGATGAACAGGACAGTGAATATGAACGCAGAGAGGAAGACAGCGATGAACAGGACAGTGAATATGAACGCAGAGAGGAAGACAGCGATGAACAGGACAGTGAATATGAACGCAGAGAGGAAGACAGCGATGAACAGGACAGTGAATATGAACGCAGAGAGGAAGACAGCGATGAACAGGACAGTGAATATGAACGCAGAGAGGAAGACAGCGATGAACAGGACAGTGAATATGAACGCAGAGAGGAAGACAGCGATGAACAGGACAGTGAATATGAACGCAGAGAGGAAGACAGCGATGAACAGGACAGTGAATATGAACGCAGAGAGGAAGACAGCGATGAACAGGACAGTGAATATGAACGCAGAGAGGAAGACAGCGATGAACAGGACAGTGAATATGAACGCAGAGAGGAAGACAGCGATGAACAGGACGGTGAATATGAACGCAGAGAGGAAGACAGCGATGAACAGGACGGTGAATATGAACGCAGAGAGGAAGACAGCGATGAACAGGACAGTGAATATGAACGCAGAGAGGAAGACAGCGATGAACAGGACAGTGAATATGAACGCAGAGAGGAAGACAGCGATGAACAGGATAGTGAATATGAACACAGAGAGGAAGACAGCGATGAACAGGACAGTGAATATGAACGCAGAGAGGAAGACAGCGATGAACAGGACAGTGAATATGAACGCAGAGAGGAAGACAGCGATGAACAGGACAGTGAATATGAACGCAGAGAGGAAGACAGCGATGAACAGGACAGTGAATATGAACGCAGAGAGGAAGACAGCGATGAACAGGACAGTGAATATGAACGCAGAGAGGAAGACAGCGATGAACAGGACAGTGAATATGAACGCAGAGAGGAAGACAGCGATGAACAGGACAGTGAATATGAACGCAGAGAGGAAGACAGCGATGAACAGGACAGTGAATATGAACGCAGAGAGGAAGACAGCGATGAACAGGACAGTGAATATGAACGCAGAGAGGAAGACAGCGATGAACAGGACAGTGAATATGAACGCAGAGAGGAAGACAGCGATGAACAGGACAGTGAATATGAACGCAGAGAGGAAGACAGCGATGAACAGGACAGTGAATATGAACGCAGAGAGGAAGACAGCGATGAACAGGACAGTGAATATGAACGCAGAGAGGAAGACAGCGATGAACAGGACAGTGAATATGAACGCAGAGAGGAAGACAGCGATGAACAGGACAGTGAATATGAACGCAGAGAGGAAGACAGCGATGAACAGGACAGTGAATATGAACGCAGAGAGGAAGACAGCGATGAACAGGACGGTGAATATGAACGCAGAGAGGAAGACAGCGATGAACAGGACAGTGAATATGAACGCAGAGAGGAAGACAGCGATGAACAGGACAGTGAATATGAACGCAGAGAGGAAGACAGCGATGAACAGGACAGTGAATATGAACGCAGAGAGGAAGACAGCGATGAACAGGACAGTGAATATGAACGCAGAGAGGAAGACAGCGATGAACAGGACAGTGAATATGAACGCAGAGAGGAAGACAGCGATGAACAGGACAGTGAATATGAACGCAGAGAGGAAGACAGCGATGAACAGGACAGTGAATATGAACGCAGAGAGGAAGACAGCGATGAACAGGACAGTGAATATGAACGCAGAGAGGAAGACAGCGATGAACAGGACAGTGAATATGAACGAGAGAGGAAGACAGCGATGAACAGGACGGTGAATATGAACGCAGAGAGGAAGACAGCGATGAACAGGACAGTGAATATGAACGCAGAGAGGAAGACAGCGATGAACAGGACAGTGAATATGAACGCAGAGAGGAAGACAGCGATGAACAGGACAGTGAATATGAACGCAGAGAGGAAGACAGCGATGAACAGGACAGTGAATATGAACGCAGAGAGGAAGACAGCGATGAACAGGACAGTGAATATGAACGCAGAGAGGAAGAGAGCGATGAACAGGACGGTGAATATGAACGCAGAGAGGAAGACAGCGATGAACAGGACAGTGAATATGAACGCAGAGAGGAAGACAGCGATGAACAGGACAGTGAATATGAACGCAGAGAGGAAGACAGCGATGAACAGGACAGTGAATATGAACGCAGAGAGGAAGACAGCGATGAACAGGACAGTGAATATGAACGCAGAGAGGAAGACAGCGATGAACAGGACAGTGAATATGAACGCAGAGAGGAAGACAGCGATGAACAGGACAGTGAATATGAACGCAGAGAGGAAGACAGCGATGAACAGGACAGTGAATATGAACGCAGAGAGGAAGACAGCGATGAACAGGACAGTGAATATGAACGCAGAGAGGAAGACAGCGATGAACAGGACAGTGAATATGAACGCAGAGAGGAAGACAGCGATGAACAGGACAGTGAATATGAACGCAGAGAGGAAGACAGCGATGAACAGGACAGTGAATATGAACGCAGAGAGGAAGACAGCGATGAACAGGACAGTGAATATGAACGCAGAGAGGAAGACAGCGATGAACAGGACAGTGAATATGAACGCAGAGAGGAAGACAGCGATGAACAGGACGGTGAACATGGACAGTGAATATGAACGCAGAGAGGAAGACAGCGATGAACAGGACAGTGAATATGAACGCAGAGAGGAAGACAGCGATGAACAGGACAGTGAATATGAACGCAGAGAGGAAGACAGCGATGAACAGGACAGTGAATATGAACGCAGAGAGGAAGACAGCGATGAACAGGACAGTGAATATGAACGCAGAGAGGAAGACAGCGATGAACAGGACAGTGAATATGAACGCAGAGAGGAAGACAGCGATGAACAGGACAGTGAATATGAACGCAGAGAGGAAGACAGCGATGAACAGGACAGTGAATATGAACGCAGAGAGGAAGACAGCGATGAACAGGACAGTGAATATGAACGCAGAGAGGAAGACAGCGATGAACAGGACAGTGAATATGAACGCAGAGAGGAAGACAGCGATGAACAGGACAGTGAATATGAACGCAGAGAGGAAGACAGCGATGAACAGGACAGTGAATATGAACGCAGAGAGGAAGACAGCGATGAACAGGATAGTGAATATGAACGCAGAGAGGAAGACAGCGATGAACAGGACAGTGAATATGAACGCAGAGAGGAAGACAGCGATGAACAGGACAGTGAATATGAACGCAGAGAGGAAGACAGCGATGAACAGGACAGTGAATATGAACACAGAGAGGAAGACAGCGATGAACAGGACAGTGAATATGAACGCAGAGAGGAAGACAGCGATGAACAGGATAGTGAATATGAACGCAGAGAGGAAGACAGCGATGAACAGGACGGTGAATATGAACGCAGAGAGGAAGACAGCGATGAACAGGACGGTGAATATGAACGCAGAGAGGAAGACAGCGATGAACAGGACGGTGAATATGAACGCAGAGAGGAAGACAGCGATGAACAGGACAGTGAATATGAACGCAGAGAGGAAGACAGCGATGAACAGGACAGTGAATATGAACGCAGAGAGGAAGACAGCAATGAACAGGACAGTGAATATGAACGCAGAGAGGAAGACAGCGATGAACAGGACGGTGAATATGAACGCAGAGAGGAAGACAGCGATGAACAGGACAGTGAATATGAACGCAGAGAGGAAGACAGCGATGAACATGACCGTGAATATGAACGCAGAGAGGAAGACAGCGATGAACAGGACAGTGAATATGAACGCAGAGAGGAAGACAGCGATGAACAGGACAGTGAATATGAACGCAGAGAGGAAGACAGCGATGAACAGGACAGTGAATATGAACGCAGAGAGGAAGACAGCGATGAACAGGATAGTGAATATGAACGCAGAGAGGAAGAGAGCAATGAACAGGACGGTGAATATGAACGCAGAGAGGAAGACAGCGATGAACAGGACAGTGAATATGAACACAGAGAGGAAGACAGCGATGAACAGGACGGTGAATATGAACGCAGAGAGGAAGACAGCGATGAACAGGACAGTGAATATGAACGCAGAGAGGAAGACAGCGATGAACAGGACAGTGAATATGAACGCAGAGAGGAAGACAGCGATGAACAGGATAGTGAATATGAACGCAGAGAGGAAGACAGCGATGAACAGGACAGTGAATATGAACGCAGAGAGGAAGACAGCGATGAACAGGATAGTGAATATGAACGCAGAGAGGAAGACAGCGATGAACAGGACAGTGAATATGAACACAGAGAGGAAGACAGCGATGAACAGGATAGTGAATATGAACGCAGAGAGGAAGACAGCGATGAACAGGATAGTGAATATGAACGCAGAGAGGAAGACAGCGATGAACAAGACAGTGAATATGAACGCAGAGAGGAAGACAGCGATGAACAGGACAGTGAATATGAACTCAGAGAGGAAGACAGCGATGAACATGACCGTGAATATGAACGCAGAGAGGAAGACAGCGATGAACAGGACGGTGAATATGAACGCAGAGAGGAAGACAGCAATGAACAGGACGGTGAATATGAATGTAGAGAGGAAGACAGCGATGAACATCCTGTGAATATGAACGCAGAGAGGAAGGCAGCGATGAACATGACCGTGAATATGAACGCAGAGAGGAAGTCAGCGATGAACAGGACGGTGAATATGAACGCAGAGAGGAAGACAGCGATGAACAGGACGGTGAATATGAACGCAGAGAGGAAGACAGCGATGAACAGGATAGTGAATATGAACGCAGAGAGGAAGACAGCGATGAACAGGACAGTGAATATGAACGCAGAGAGGAAGACAGCGAAGAACAGGATAGTGAATATGAACGCAGAGAGGAAGACAGCGATGAACAGGACGGTGAATATGAACGCAGAGAGGAAGACAGCGATGAACAGGATAGTGAATATGAACACAGAGAGGAAGACAGCGATGAACAGGATATTGAATATGAACGCAGAGAGGAAGACAGCGATGAACAGGACAGTGAATATGAACGCAGAGAGGAAGACAGCGATGAACAGGATAGTGAATATGAACGCAGAGAGGAAGACAGCGATGAACATGACCGTGAATATGAACACAGAGAGGAAGACAGCGATGAACAGGACGGTGAATATGAACGCAGAGAGGAAGACAGCGATGAACAGGACTGTGAATATGAACGCAGAGAGGAAGACAGCGATGAACATCCTGTGAATATGAACGCAGAGAGGAAGACAGCGATGAACATCCTGTGAATATGAACGCAGAGAGGAAGACAGCGATGAACAGGACGGTGAATATGAACGCAGAGAGGAAGACAGCGATGAACAGGACGGTGAATATGAACGCGGAGAGGAAGACAGCGATGAACAGGACGGTGAATATGAACGCAAAGAGGAAGACAGCGATGAACATCCTGTGAATGTGAACACAGAGAGGAAGACAGCGATGAACATGACCGTGAATTTGAAGGCAGGGAGGAAGACAGCGATGGTCCAAGAGATAAGGTAAATGGTTTGGTTATTTATTAGATACTGACTTTTTTTTACATAGATAGTCCTTGATTTAATCTAAAATTAGGTTGACTATGTGAGAAGTATACAATTATATTAAATACTCAATTATGACATTTATTTTTGACATCTCAATATAACTAATTACAGAATACAATGTGGTGAATTGTGTGAGAAACATGTATTTGCATTATATAACAATTGATTGTTTGAAATTAGTTCACCTGTGCTAAACCATTGAATACATGCTCTTCATGATTGTATGTTTACTCTTGACAAAGGCTGTTGTTGCTGAAAAAAGTTAAGTTTTGTTTGGTTACAGTCGCCTAAGTTATGTTTAAATACAAGATAAGACTCTAATGTTGCATAATTGATACATATTTTTTATATGGTTTAATTGAGTGCGACCCCTAATTTTTTGCAGGAACACAACAATGAACAGCATAGAGAACATGACGTCAGGGAGGAAGACAACAATGAACAGGAAACAACTGCAGAGCAAACCAAAAAACAAAACAAACTAGTACTTCCTGCGTTGAGACTTAAACATGGCTTTACAGATGATGCTCTTGAAGATATCATAAAGGTTGTAAATGTAATTGGTGGAAAGCAATTCTTCCTCAAAGTGTCTGTTTTACAAGGATTTTGCAGATGTTAAAGAACTGTGACAGAGACAGAATGATTCTTGGTGATAAATATCCCTCGCGACCTGTGAGGGTGCTGTGTAAAGGGACTGGATGGCCAGACAATTAATTCCCAGGGTTAGGCCATCTAGAAAGGAGATCATTAACCCGGAAGGGAAATGATGTGGCAGCCGCGGACTGGAGGAGCGGTTACAATCGTTAACCAAGGGGGCGTGATGGACGGTATATAGAGGGACGTAGTGAGGTGATCTGTTCCTTTGTTATAGTTAATGCTGAACCGGAAGGAGAACCCGTATTGTTATCATGAGTGTTTTGTTTGTTTTGTTGTGTCTAAAAATACTTGTTTGTTGTTATTAGACGGCAAACACAATCCAGAGCTGTCGCTAAAGGACAGCACCAAACCCGGACAACACTGCACTTGTGTCATGATTAATTGTATTTGCACCATGAGCACTACAGCACTCACTACGGACTTGTGATCGTGCTTGTGTTTATTGTGGGTGATTAAATATTGGGACTATTATTTCAGGACTGAACCTGTGGATTAAACGGAGCAATACACCACGCTGTGTAGTGCCTGTTATCATGTATTGCTTACTGTTGTCAGTAAATAAGACTGTGGATTATACATAATACACATAATACATAAAACAATAAGACTGTGGATTACAAATAAATAAACCATCATTTCACCAGCACTCTGTTTTTTGTCCTTATCTTGAGCACTGCATCACCCCTACACCTGCACACTGCAAACCACTTTACCACAAGAACATATACAATTTCACCATGTTTGTGAAAAGTGTGATCTTTCCATGTTAAGGGGAAGTGTCCTGTAAAATGTGACATAACTTACAATGCATAAGAGAACCTGAAAAACAGCCATTTTTTTACATACCTTCCACTTGAAGAGCAGTTAAGAAATTTGATGGAATATCACAATGTTAATAAACATCTTCTTTACAGATTTAACAGACATAAAGTGTATTCCAACACAGTTGATGATATTTATGATGGTCAGATGTATGAGAAAATGGCTAGCTGGTTGTCCATGTCAATTACCTGAAAAATGTTCTCTGAGTTTTAGCTGTGATGGGGTGCCCTTGTTTAAATCATCCTCATTTAGTATTTGGCCTGTTCTTTGCACTGTGAATGAGCTACCCCCAAACATGAGAGCAAAGCATGGATTGCTTGCTGCATTGAGGTCGTTCATTCTAGAAATTACTACACAGTTTTACTAGATAATGGTGAGGATAACACTTTCTCTGTGAAAACGTTTATTAAAACTGATGTAGGAAGTGGGGAGACTTATGCAATCAGACAATATTTTGAAAAAGAGAAGCACTGTTTTTTTTTTCAACAATTCAGAATCCAGATTATTTTGTTCCTGTTGGAAAAACTCTTGCTGCGGTACCAGCTTTAAAGAAATATATAAATATGTTTTTATTGGGATGAAAGAACACAGGGTTGTGTTTAAATGCGCTTAATCACAATTAATTAATTAATTGATTTAATATAGAAAAGGTCTGGTTGAAGGAAGTGTGTTATATTATTTTACAAAAAAATCTATTTTTTTTTTCTTTCAGCACTAATAGAAGCACATATAAATGAACATTAATTACAGGAAAGTTAAAGGTTATGAACTCCAAGCAATAGATGCAGTTAATGCTGCACACTGTGTGTCCTAACCTACAGTGAGCTAATCAGAAAAACCTTTGGCAACCACTCATAGTGTGGGAATTACCCAATATAAGATTAAAATATCCTGGCAGTGCCAAAGAATGTAAAGCTGGCCCGGAAGCACAACATTAATAAAAGTTGGGAGCAGGAATTTGCAGTTATGGAATTTAATGATGAAATTTCTGTTTACTATGCAGCACAAGTTGGGTACATATACAGATAACAAATTTATAATTCACATGCTCAAGAAGAGTAGTATTCGGAAGACTTTTGTTTTCTGTTATATACTATATATAGTGTTTATGAATTGTTCAGGGATAAGAACATAAGAACATAAGAAACTTTACAAATGAGAGGAGGCCATTCGGCCCATTTTGCTCGTTTGGTTGTTAGTAGCTTATTGATCCCAGAATCTCATCAAGCAGCTTCTTGAAGGATCCCAGGGTGTATATCCTTTTTTTTCTCTCAATATTTGTTCTACATATGTCTTACAATACACCTACTGTATGTTAACCCAGCTAAGTCACTAAACCTAATGTTTAATGTTATTGCAGTGGATGGATGTCAAATCTATTACTTCAGTAAACAATTAAAAGTCTCATTCTTACAAAATATTTCAATAGAGCACCCAGTCCCACACATGCAAAACTTTACAGGTCTGTAAACATTCTCTCACAAACAGTCAAGGATACATTAAAATGGTAAGTTGACACTTTTTATTGGACAAGCATGCTCAGGCCACGTGACCAGTTGCTCAGAGTTTGTTCTGGGGGGAAACAGAAGCAGCTAAACACAGTGCCAGACCCTGACAGTGTGATAGTGCATAAAGCCTGATTACAGAATTGGACATTAATCCACCTCAGTATCCATTGCAGTATCAGTCATATTCCATCTTTATCATTTCTACAGCACTGTAGAGGAGACTTTGTGGAGTTTGCAGAACAAAAAAAAACCATTGACCATTTTTCCAGCTCAGGCTCAAAAGATGTTACAGCACAACAAAGCTGATCCTCGAGAATCTGATCAGAAAGCTTTCCACGCTTTTTTGACTGCAGGTCGGTCAGTGCTGAAAACGTAGTCTCCCACAGCTGCATGTGGAACCAAAAATAATGGTAAATTCCAGCTCCCACCTTTCGTTAATGTTGCGCATTGGGGGCAGCTTTGCCTTCTGAAACTGGGATATTTTCATCTAAATGTACTACTGGAAGGCAAAGAAGGCTCCCCCACCCCCTTTATAACTCGCACCATAAAGCAATCCATTGCCTCCAAACACAAACTCACAACTGTACACTACGAAACGCATTGAGGAAGCTTGTTGCTCGGGTTACTGAGGTATGGACGCCAGAGTACAGTTATTAGTGCCATCTACTGATTGGATCTACTGTCATTTTTCTTTGTATGTATTCATTGTCAGGAATTATATTTTTTTAAATACACAATTAACCCTGTTAAAATTATGCTCTGCTTATGTGTTGATGCTTGTTCAGATTTGCCCCAAGATCCACCAAAAATCTCTCGAAATCCAATAGTGGATCAAGATCCACGTGTTGGCCACCACTAGTATATAATGACCCTTTACTCTTTGGTAACGTATACCCTACTGGGTTGTACTGTGGAATATCTCTCAGTTGTGTGGAGGGCAGAGAGCTGTGTAGACGTGCCTCGGATGTATCTGGAGTAACAAGCGGGTTAACTAGGGGCTAACCATGTCTGTTATAAAATGGCACTGTGGAACTAGGCTATGTATGGTCTGAAGCATTTAACTACTAAAATAAATGTGCTTGTACCCACAATCTCTTTACTGCCTTTCGGCCTGAATTATTTGCTTGTGAAAATATCAACCAATGTCGCCTTTATAATCTATTTTTGTTTGTCCCAGTACTTGCTGGTGAAAATTGTTATTTTCCAGGAAAGGTAAGTTATGCAATGGCAGCCTCAACAAGCTGAAACTAATTTTGACAAACACTTTCATTTTTATCAGTTCAATGCCAGTACAGATACTCTTTGTTTACACACCACATAGTGGGTGGAGATGCAACAAAAACTCCTTTACTAGTGAAGAAAAAATGAAAGTGTGTTGGAAATCCATGGGTAAAGAATGCTGTTGTTTGATAGGGTTTTGGCACTATCTGTTTAACCTGCTCTGTGCCAAATTACATTTGCGTGGGCACTTGTAATATTTCCCCAGTTTTGTTCCTCTGTATTTTGAAAGATTAAGCCATGGGAATTCCCTTTTTATTGTTTTGTTGTGTCTTTATGTATGAATGCTTCAAATTGGAGCATGATAAAAAAAAAATGCATGAATAAAAAGCCAGCCACCTTACACAAATAATCAATGACACTCAAGTATCAAAAAGAGAAACAATTGCGACTGAAGATTGAAAGTACACTAAAACCTGCCAAGAGTGACCACTCAAGGAGTTAGCAAAAGAAGTCACTTGTAAGAGGTGGTCTGTCTTCAAAGGTCATCTGTAAAATGGACACTTTTAGGATGCACAGAAAGGCTACTATTGTTACCGATGTTTCATGTTAAATTTTAAATGAACGCTGTGGTGTTTCTTTATCCGTTTTATTATTTACTTTATTTTGGATTTGTGAATAAAAACACAGCCTTGCTTTTTGAAACAGGAAACCTGATTGTTTTATTGTTCTTTTACAAAAAAGGTAGCTATGACTATTAGCGCCACCTACAGGCAAACTCCAGTATTGTCCTTAATAAATGAAATTCAGTGCTATATGCAAAATACATCACATCTCCTCCCCTTTAGTCAGGAACAAATCAGTCAGGAGTGGTTTTGTTTTGGCTAGAAGGAGTGTTGGCTTTGGCTAGCTGACTTTGAAGAGTACTGTTCTGATGTTTTAGCAGCTTATTTTCTGGCTCAACAGCTTCAGGTTCAGGTTCTTGGGTAGTATCAGATTAGGGTTCTCTTCCAACTGGAGTCATCTCCCAAAAATCGTCTTCCGTGTTTGAAAAGTGCTGGAAGTTTGGTTCTTTATTTTTGGCATCTCTAATCTGGTCAGTGTCTCTTTTCCAGATTCCACTGGAGGTCTCAACATCATAAGTCAGTGGTTCTCAATGCTTGATAATTCTTCCCAGGAGTCACTTTGGGTTTCCACTGTAGTTTCTGACACAGACAGACTGATCCAGATCAAACTCACGAGCTGGTTTATTTGAGTCATGTGACATTTTCTGATCCAGTTGCTTAGAGCCAATCTTTCCTTTCAAGTCTGGATCCAGCAAGTCGATTCTAGTAAATCTTTACACATAATTTATCAAATAGTGCACAATCCGCCAATAACGATTTGTATGACATGACACTGACGTGAATTACATTTTTTTTGTTTTGTTTTTTTGTTTTTAATCCACTATTTTTACAGGGCCTTAATAATAGCTGCTAGACTTTCTGGTAAACCAACAAAACTACTGACCCATTAACCTCAGTGGATGTTATATTATGCACTTGCTAATGCTTTTGTACTTTGCTGCCTGGGACTGAAGCTTTTTTTTGTCTGTGATACCCATTGTGTTATATGTTCCCACAGATGTTTGAATGTAAATTAAAATGATCATACCTTGAGTACCCTGGTTGTTGTGGACGAGTAAGTATAGGTGGCCCCCCGGATTAACCAATATGCCAAAAACACCATTCGCCATAATATGCATAGGGCATAGGGCCCTGTGGCAGGGCGGAAGCCCTAAACATGGGGAAATATGTAGTTTTATTGTATATTTTTGCATTATGTGTTGTAAATTGATTTAATTAATTGTTTAACTGATGTTGCGCTCTGCCGTGGGCGATTACCTGTCTGCGTGGAGCAGCAGCTGAAAGCAATGAGCTGTTCCAGCAGGCAGGTGGGCGTGTCTCGGCAGAGCGTTAGTATAAAAACATAGAGATCACTGTGATCGGGGCTGCTGCAAGGCCTGCCGTTTTCACGGCACCTTTGATTTATAGTTTGTTGTATTGTGTTTTATTTTGAGTGTTTGTACAGTCATGTATCGTCCTCTGTAGCCACCATCGCTGGTAGCGTCACATGACATTATTGTTTACTTTTTGTTTGTTTATTGATTAAATCCCGTGCGCCTGTGTCGGCGTATCAACGTCAATCTCTACCTCAGTCTCTTCTGTGTTCTCCTCGGCCGCCTGAGGCAAGTAGACCAGGACTCTACCACAACTTGGTGTTAGAAGTGGGATTGCTATATCCTGCGCAATGGAAAATCGACCCACGACAGGGAGACATTGAGGAGCAAACCCCTGAATTTTTTTGGGGGGGAGCAGGAGCAAGCTAACGACCACCAGCTTCAACCCGAGCGTCAGAGAGGTGGAGCTTCGTGTCCGAAGGACTGGGAGGGAGGAGTGTCCAGCCCGAATGCCCGAGCAGCAGGAGCCCGGTCCAATGAGGGAGGTGCGTCCTACCGAGCATCGGAAGAGAGAGGTGGAGCTCCGGGCCCCAGAGCCAACCACTGGAGGAGTTTCTGCCTTCAGTCCCGCCATTGCTGCTGAAGCCGTCACTCATGTTCTCTGACGTCATGGGACTAACACGCAGGAGTGTTGCTGCTTTTGGTCCAGCCGTAGCTGCCGGAGCCATCACTCCCGTGCTGTGTTTTTACGAACAAAGGTTTGAAAGACTTGACCGCCGTAGGGGCTGCCCTCTGCAGCGGAGCCCCGAGAAGGGACACGGGGTTTAGGGGGTCACCATGGGGTTAGACGGGCACCCCGGGATTAAAAGCCCAGAGAGGAAATAATGGTGACGGTGGGGGTAAACGTAATAATGATTTTAATAATAATAATAGTTGTGATTTAATGACAATGTTTAGAAATATATAATTATAGTGACGTTGATGGATTTGATGCTTGAGTGGGAGCTAACGTTGGAGCCTGGCGTGTGTTGATTGGTGTTGCTGGCTCCAATGTTCCCTCCCACCCACCCTTATTATTTAGTTATTTGTTTGTGTGTTTAAAAAAGAAAAGAAAAAAAAAGTCGAATGGACCCCTACGGGTTCCATTCTGAGTGGGAGGATATGTGGCAGGGCGGAAGCCCTACACAGGCCCTCAAAATATGCATTAGCGTACGACCCCCACGTCCTTTAATCCAGCCCTGGTAGTGACATCACATCGGGTCGTGGATCTGTGTTCTAATGGCAGTAGTTAAAGTGCATCTGCATTTCCGTGGTTGTCTGTAGAGCGAAACTCTATTTCATACTGATAAACAGATAAGATCAGTGCCCACCTTTGAAGGCATGCAGTGTCGGGACTTGAGACTTTGGGCTCAGCGACCAAGTCAGCTGCTTGTGGTCTGTAATCAGTGTGAATTTACACCCATAAAGATACTGATGAAACTTTTCAACTACTTATATGAGTCCAAGGGCTTCCTTTTCTATGTGGGCATAATTCTGCTCTGCCCTGGACAATGTGTGTGATGCGTAAGCTATGGGCCTTTCGCTACCATCAGGAAATGTCTGTGAGATGATGACTCCAGTGTTGTATCCAGATGCGTCACATGCCAGACTGATGGGCAAGTTTTCATTGAAATGTGCCAGGAATTTAGCAGAAGTGAGCTCTTGCTTGAGCTTCTTGAAACTCTCCTGACAGGCTGGAGACCAGTTCCATTGTACGCCTTTCCTCAGGAGACTGTTCAGTGGCGCAGCCAGGGTGGCTAAGCTTGAAATAAACCTGCCGTTGTAATTTACAAGTCCTAAAAATGAACAAAGCTCTTTTACATTTCTAGACTCTGGTGCATTGACTACTGCTTCCATCTTACTGGGTGAGGTTGAGAGGCCAGTTTTGTCAGCAATGTGTCCTAGCTATTCTACTGAGAGCTTCAGGAATGCGCATTTGGATTTCTTACAGAGAATGCCATACTGTTTCAGTCTTCCCAGAGCTCTGGTTAGGTTCTCTAAATGACTTGGGAGGTCTTTTCCAGTAATGAGCATGTCAGCTTGAAAACAGATTAAACCTGAGAGGCAGGATTTTGTCCATGGTCTGCTGAAACAAAGCTGGTGATGATGCGATTCAAAATCTGGAATCTGCACTCAGCTGCATTTGCAAAAATGCCTGGAAGAGGTCAAGCTTTGTGAATAATTCACCTCCATTCAAATCTTCAATTCTTGGTAACACATACGATGCACTTCCAAGAAGGGGTTGAGTGTGACTTTGTAGTCACCGCATATTCTGATGGACCCGTCTACTTTAACTACTGCGACAATGGGAGCTGCCCAATCTGTATAATCAACTTTTTTAATTATCTGGAACTTTTCAAGACATTCTACCTCCTGTTCAGTCTTCTTTGTCGCATTGAGTAGGGGACTGAGCATGGTTTGTAAAATCTTGGAGAGGCATCAGCCTTACAGCAAAGTTTGCTTCAATGTTTTTGATTGCTCCTAGACCATTGAAGACTTCAGCATGCTTGTCTACCAGTGACTGCAAACTGGGGTTGCCATGCACTTTATTGATTTTGTTACAGTCCAGTCTAATGACTTTTAACCAGTTTCCACCCACTTTTACAATGATCAGGGGTAGCTGTGCAGTCTGATCTCCATATTTAGCCTGAACTGACATCTTGCCCAGTATTTTGACACTCACTAGTGTAGGTGCTCAGCTGAAGGAAGGTTTTCTCTAATGGGGGTTTATTGAACATTCTCTCCCATGTATTCTCTGAAGCAATGGAGACAGATGCCCAAGTATGGCATTGTTTTTGCATTTTGCTTCTAAGTAGTGCGTCTTGTTCTGCTGCCTGTGGTAAGCTTTCATATGTGGCCTGTCTGTGTGTGCTTGTGAACGACCCTTTCCTGACGGTGCTTTACTTTGACCAGTCTTTGATCTGCACGCTCGCTGTGTGTGTCCCCTTTTCCACTATTGCGACAATCAGCTGTTTTCCACATAGAGTTTTCTGAACTATGCCCTTTTCCATGCCAACGGTAACAGGTTTGACACCGAATATTCATTAAGTTAACTTCTGCATATCTCCAGGCTGTTTCTCCTCGGTCTCAATTCCTTGAGCAATATTAAACTCCCTTTTAACTGTCAGCTCTTGCTCTGCTAACAGTTTGCGCTGAATTATTTTGTTTCTTAAACCACACACTTAACAATCCTGCAGCGCTTCATCCAAGTAAAATCACAATGCTCTGCTAATTTCCTCAACTCAGCCAAAAACCGGGAAACCAACTCCAGCTGGTTGAAACTTCGGTGAAACTTGAATCTTTCTGCAATGACTGCTGGTCTCAGATTCTCAAAATCTCCATAAGACCTGTAAAGCTTTTATCTGCTGACTGTTCTGGGGTTCTCAGTAGAGTGTAGTTTTTCATTCCAATGACAGTCAGGAACACGAAGGCCTGCTTTTCTTCTTTAATTTCATTCGCTATGAAAAACTGTTCCATTTGTTCAATATAAACCACAGAGTCCACTACAGCTGGATTAAAAGCCTCTAGTAATCCCATCCTCGTTGCCATTTGTGGTGTTTCTTTAACCCTTTTATTATTTACTTTATTTTGGGTTTGTGAATAAAAACACATCCTTGCTTTTTGATTGTTTTATTGTTCTTTTACAAAAGAAAGGCAGGTTTGACAATTAGCACCACCTGCAGGCACATTCTGGTATTATCTTTCTATAAATTAAATTCAGTGCCATTTGCAAAATACATCACAGTTACATACATATATCCCTTGGTGGGTTTATTAATGCAGTAGTATTTATGTTAAATTCATGGCTTGTGCTTTTAACATTGGACCAGAGACATTTACATGATGAGCGACCGTGGATTTAAACCACTCGGAAGTGAGCAAGTTGACTTCTTCGTTTCCAGTTTTGGCACATTCACATTTTCATTGAATCATTTTAATTTGACTCACAATTGGCAAGGATTTCTGCCTTCTGCCGTAACAGGTTTTGGATTTGGATTTTTCTAAATCTAAACTACTTGACAGCATCTGGTCCCGGCTTCTAGCTGTGGTATTGCTTTAACACGCTGCTCCAGGGTAAGAAACATTTTGGGTTTAGTTTTTTTTATTTTTCGCTTCCATGTTGACTCTTTTAGCTTTAACTGTAACTTACAGTAATGTACACTTTTCATTTCAGCATGTTCACATCTTTCAAGTTCAAGTTCAAGTTCCGGTTCATGTTGAGTATGATGCTGTATAATGCAGAAACTGTAACGAGCAAAAGATAAAATATTATGCTGGAAACTTCAAAGAAACACAGACTGATAAGTGATAAGTGGATAAGTGGTGTCTCCTATGGGTTTCTTTTTATTTATTTATGTATTTATTTATTGCATTTATATAGCGCTTTTTATATAAAAGTCTCACAAAGCACTGTACATAACAGAAAAAAATAACAAACCACAATACATTTGTATAGCATGTCAAACATACAACTACCACAATCAGACCATTTAAATAATTGATCTAAATAACAGTATACACATAATAATACAAAAGCAGCAATTTTAAATTTACATTAAAAGTCATTAAGATAAGAAAGACATTTTATAAAAGTGTGTTTTTAGTCTTGACTTGTAAACTGTAACAGTCCCAGCTTCCCTGACACACAAAGGCAGAGTATTCCATAATGCAGGAGTCCTACCTCCCGTGTTGCTTTTGTTTTCCTAGGAATAACCAGCAGTCCCGCATCCTGTGATCTCAGAGTGCGGTTTGGAAAATACAGGGTCAGTAACTCCTGCAAATCACTTGGTGCTAATACATTCAGAGCCTTGTAAGTTAACAGCAAAATCTTAAAATCAATTCTATACTGCACAGGGAGCCAGTGTAAAGAGGCCAAAACAGAGGTAATATGTTCACTTTCCCAGGTTTTAGTCAGAATTGTAGAGGCGGTATTCTGAACAAGCTGCAAGCGGGATACCACACGTTTTGGGACACCAGAGAGAAGTGCATTACAGTAATCAATTCTAGATGAAACAAAGGCATGCATTAGTCTCTCAGCATCAGATACGGAAATAATTGGTCTAAGTTTGGTTATATTTCTCAAACAGTAAACAGGTATTTTAATAACTTCCCTAATATGAGTCTCAAATGAGAGATCAGGATCAAAGATGACCCCCAAACTCTTAATTTCTAGTTTAAGTTTTGATGAGAGACTGCAAGGGTCAAGCTCATGTAATCCAACATTTTCTTTTAGTTGGTTCTGTGAGCCCACTAGCATAACCTCTGTTTTATGGACGGGAGTAAGACAATGGGGTCTCTGGTCACAGGTGACAGGTGGTCGCTCTTCACAGTTAAATTATACGGGAAAAACATTCCGTGGACTCTGCACGTAGTCTCTCGTAACAGGTGGTCTCTCTTCAGAAGTGGTCGCTAAGGCAGGTTTTACTGTACAATAATGTTGGTCAGAAAGGTGTATTTTAAGCTTACCTTTCATAAAAAATTAACATGAATAGACATGGTATATTCTTACAGTAAATATGTTATTACTAATTACCATTGTCAATTTAATGTATCAATTTTCCTTGCTTGTATTACCAACCTTTGTCTTGATCATATCAGATCCGACTCATGATGTACGATGAAAAAGACCAAAAACTTTGACGGCGGTGAAAAAATCTAATCCTGTAGAGCGTGGAGATCCTTAAAAATCCCACTCGTCACATATCCGCCCGAACCATTTATCTGACATGATTAACCTCTTCAGCAACACTACTGTATTATTGAGCAGAGATTAGAGATTAGATTAGTTCAGGGATTGTAGATCCCACCAGAGTTTTCATACACTGTGTTGTATGTGCTCCGTGCGCTGCCATTGCTGGTATTCTCACGTGAGCTGTTCGGAGTGCTGATATATAAATAAATCCTGCTCGCCTGCGGGGCGTATCAAATTCAAACGTCTCCATCTCCTGCCTGTCACTCAGCAGCGAATGCACCCACTCATTACGGCTACTCTGTCACAAGCATTAATACCCTGTATCTTTCTAAGCAAGAGATTTAGGGGAGTTACCTAATAAAAGCTGAATCTCAAAACACTAATTGTGTGACTATAGTAATTGCTACAGCATGTATAATGGTATTTAAAACAGGATTCATTTAGCTGCCTTTTTACATATCCACCCTTACTCTGGTCCCACCGCAGTCCGATATGCGATGGATTACTGTATATATACTGTATATAATCAGTTATAACAATGGCAGTGCACACTGCTACAGTTTCGTACTTTAAAAAGAAAGTGAATACAGTAGCAAAACTGGTATGATTTGACAGTTTTACTGTTTCCTACGAGGACGAAAAATTAAATGCTCGGCCAATCCAGGCTTTCCCAGGACGTCTGATAACCCTATGTGTGATTCTGTGAATTGTAACCCATGTATGATATTGACAGTCACTGTAATGTATTTAAGAATACAAATTACCGATTTGTATTTAAGAATACAAATTTCCGATTTTTTTTCGGAGTAGTTTTTATCACCTGATGTAAACGTCTGATATTCTCAATGTATTTTTGTAGCAGACGGAATGCAAATATAGAGTAAGTAGCCTATATTGTCTCTGAAATGCTGAGCTGAAAACCTTTTTAACCCGAACTACTCCTCACGGTGCAGCTTTTTTTTCTCCCTTTTTCGTCTTCTAATGGTGTTTGACTTTGAGTGCTTAATGTCTCAAATATATATATATATAAAATCCAGGGCTCGTAATGGAACGTGAAACAAGCAATGTGATTGGTCGAGCAAGGTTCCAGCTGTCCGTATCCATCCAATATACGGACAGCTGGAGCCTTGTCACATATTCTAAGGCCCTGTCCACACTGTGCCTTTAAACCGTATTAGTTGCATTTAAGCCGGCTTAAAAGTGCTAAATACGGTTTGCGTCCACACTACGTAACATTTGATATCGTACTCGAGACCACCTCAGGAGGTAGTCTCGAGTCCGGTTCTAATTAGATCGCATCAGGTAGTGCGTTTTATCAGGTGTGGATGCTGTAATACCAAACTACTCCTCTCATCGAGCCTCGCACTGAGGCTCAATCAGTGTTTTTTTGTAATACCAAGCAAGCCCAAATTTCCCACCAACTGTATCAGCAGCACTGGTATACAGTATACTGTAACGCTCCATGAAAATAAACAGGTTCACACAGGCAGTAGTTGTTCAAACACTTTTTTGTAAACACAGGTAAAAGAAATTAAAAGAAAAGGACCGCTGTCAGCCGCGGATCACGGCAAAGAAATAATAATAATAATAAAATAACTGTTCGTTAAAAGCATGAATAAAAAAAAGCATGAATAGCAACTGCCGTTAAATAGGCGGTGTGGAAGGGTGGGGGTATTCACTGACACGGGAGACAGAAGATTTTATTTGGAAACACCGCACAGGTGCCCAAATTTATTTATTTTTCTTATTAAGTGTTTTATTTAGTTTAGCCCGCAGAGGGCGCTGTTGTCCGGTCTGGATACTGCCGACAGTAAACCAGGACCACGGGTTTACCAACACAGGTATCCAACTCCGTGCACCTTCAAGTGCTCAAAAGTAATAATGAAAACAGAAGGCGAAATAAAAAGGGAAAATAAAACACAGTAATAAAACTACAAACAAAAGTGCTGCTTATCCGTCCTACACTCAGCTGTGCTTATACACTGGGGTTGGCCAGGGTTCCCCTTATATCTACCCACGCCCCCTCTGGTAGGTAATTATTTCTTTTACTTTGTAAATTATTTTTACGGAAGGCTGTCCCCTCAGTCGGGCTCGCCTGCTCCTTGTTTCAC
>CM060276.1:6615453-6697364 GCA_030684275.1 Acipenser oxyrinchus oxyrinchus
GGGAGCTGCGTAGGTATGGGAAAATCTGCTCCCCAATAAAGTCTATTCCCCTGGGGTGTAAAAATCCACAATTACACCATATTATGTCTTTTAGAGACAAGTGTATATTTTATTAAACAACCCCGGTTTTGAAATAAATGTTGCCTGGACTTTCACAGTAGAAGGAAGCAGCTGTGTGGTTTTGCAAGTACTGACACCATGCGCTGCTTCAAGTCACGGAGTCCAGGGGCATCAGAGGAAAAAATTGCCCGATGAGAGAAGGTGAAACAGGGCAGGAGAAACAGGGTGAGGCTGACAGGGGTCAGGGAGCACAGGAGGAAGAGCAGCAGCAGGAAAGGGAGAACAATGAGCCTGGAGCCCCGGTAAATGAGGAAGACAGTGAAGATAATGAGTTCACTGTGGTAAATAGGGGAAAAGGAAAAAAAGAAATAAATGAAAACAAAGAGGGAAAAAAAAGAGACATAGAGCTGGAGCGGAGCTCTGAGGCGGTCTCTCCAGATCACAGGCTCTCTCTGCCCGCCCGCCCTGAAGGAGCTGAGCGGTGCTGAGATTAAGACTGCTGGAGAACCAGGGTCTGGGAGTGGGGCTGTAGAGCAACGGGGAGAAGTCCCCTGCTGCAGAAGCTCCCAACTCGGACTCGGGGAGAGACTGCTCTGGGTCTCAACCCGCCGGCATGGCTGTCGCTGTGTTCCTGACAGCGCGGTGTCGGTGGAGGATTGCTTGCTTGCAATATGCAAGGTAGTTGAGGGGACAGGATCGTTTCTGCGTCCCGGATGAATAAAGGGCTTGTAATCTTTTTAAAGATACGCAGGATGTGGATAAACTTGTGCAGGAAGGTTTTGTAGTGCAAGGTAGTTTAGTGCACGTATCGCCCCTTGCAACACCCTTTGCAAAAGTGATTTTATCAAATGTCCCCCGTTTTTAAAGAATGAATTGCTGGAAAGGGAGCTGAGTAGGTATGGGAAAATCTGCTCCCCAATAAAGTCTATTCCCCTGGGTTGTAAAATCCACAGTTACACCATATTATGTCTTTTAGGAGACAAGTGTATATTTTATTAAACAACCCCGGTTTTGAAATAAATGTTGCCTGGACTTTCACAGTAGAAGGAAGCAGCTGTGTGGTTTTGCAAGTACCGACACCATGCGCTGCTTCAAGTGCGGAGTCCAGGGGCATCAGAGGAAAAATTGCCCGATGAGAGAAGGTGAGACAGGGCAGGAGAAACAGGGTGAGGCTGACGGGGTCAGGGAGCACAGGAGGAAGAGCAGCAGCGGGAAAGGGAGAACAATGAGCCTGGAGCCCCGGTAAATGAGGAAGACAGTGAAGAAAATGAGTTCACTGTGGTAAAAAGGGGAAAAGGAAAAAAAAGAAATAAATGAAAACAAAGAGGGAAAAAAGAGACATAGAGCTGGAGCGGAGCTCTGAGGCGGTCTCTCCAGATCACAGGCTCTCTCTGCCCGCCCGCCCTGAAGGAGCGGCGGTGCTGAGATTAAGACTGCTGGAGAACCGGGGTCTGGGAGTGGGGGCTGTAGTGCAGCGGGGAGAAGTCCCCTGCTGCAGAAGCTCCCAACCCGGACTCGGGGAGAGACTCCGGCTCTGGGTCTCAGCCTGGGCGGCGGTCCCCTCTTCTCGGAGGAGGTGGAGCACAGCGCCGAGTCGCAGCTCGACGCTGTTGCGATACCCTCTCCCCAGACTCGCAAGAAAACGCTGCAGAGAAGCTGGGTGTAGCGGCAGAGAAAATTAAAAACGTCAAAGTAAATGTGAAAGCGAGGAGGAGAATGAGATGGATGAGGAAGACGGAGGTGATGTCTCTGACTCCTCGGTGCTTTCGAGATCCCTGACAGTCAAACCCCAAAGGAAAAACTATATTCGGTAGAAGAGATAAATAACTTTTAAACACGACCAAGGGGAAACGTAATGTTGATATAAAGCAATTCTTTCCCAATCTTAAACTGTTTCTGTACTCTGCTACTGTGGCTTTTAGAAAAGCCACTTTAAGAAAATCGACCAGCCAAAGCGGTACAGACTTAAAAATATGTACAAGTAGTCAGGAAAATGATCAATACAACAACTAAGGAGGTTTAAAATGGCTCAGTTTTATTGCAATTGTATACTTTTTGTTGTCGATTTTCTTGTAATAGTTTTAAATAATTTTACTATTATGAAGGGGTTCAATTTTATCTCTCTTAATGTAAACGGCTGCAGACAGGATTTTAAAAGAGCGCAAGTCTTTGGTTTTTAGAACAGAAGAGGGCGGGGATCGTTTTTACAAGAAACACACACAGATGAAGGGAATGCTGCTGAATGGGAGGCGAAATGGGGAGGGCAGTGTGTGATGAGTCATGCCTCTAATAACAGCGCTGGGGTGGCTGTGCTTTTTAGATCGGGGTTAGGAGCAGATATTTTAGAAGTAAGAGAGGTTATTAAAGGAAGGCTTTTAATAGTAAGAGCTAAGGTGAGGGAGGCTACTTTTAACCTAATAAATGTTTATGCCCCTAATATAGGGAGAGATAGGATGGTGTTTTTAAATATTTTAAAACAGACTATCTTAACAGTTAATGATGAAGACTTTTTATTAGTGGGGGGTGATTTTAATTGCACAGTGAATTTTAATATAGACAGAAACAGTATAGAACCGCATCCTCCTTCTGCGACTGAATTAGCTGCAATTTTAAAGTTCAGTGGCTTGGTTGACATTTGGAGGTGTTTGCATCCCACCACTCGCCAGTACACATGGTCACATCACATTTCACAGTACATAGTTAGAGCACGATTAGACAGGATTTATACATTTAAACATCAACTTAATATATTCACAAAAGCCAGTATAATACCAACCAGCCTGTCAGACCATCACTGTGTCCAGAGTACTGTTACACTACCTAAGGAAACACATACCACACCTTTTGGCATTTTAATACTAAACTATTACAAGATTTCAAATTTGTGCAACAATTTAGAGATTTCTGGAAAATATGGAGAACACAAAAGATCAGTACAGAGATCTGAGGCAGTGGTGGGATATTGGTAAGGTACAAATCAAAGTTTTTGTCAAAAGTATACCTCTGGTGCAACCAAGTCACTGAACGCAGCTGTGAGAGAGCTGGAAAGAGATATTCTTAAAATTGAAAGCCAGGCTGAACAGAGCACAGTGGCACAGGAGACCTTGGGGAGCAGAGACAAGCCTTGGGCAGCCTGTTGGAGGAGAAGGTGCGGGGGCACAGGTGCGATCAAGATTTATCGAGCTAAGGGACATGGATGCCCCCACCAGCTTCTTCTTCAGCCTGGAGAAGAAGAAAGCTAGCAGTAAGCAGATGCACTGTGTCCGGCTGCCCTGTGGGAGAGAGCTGCTGGAGCAGGAGCAGATCAAAGAGGCGGCGGTGCAGTTTTATTCTGGACTGTTTTCCAGTGAGCCTTGCAGTCAGAATGACAGGGACTCAATGCTGCAGGGCTTGCCCACCCTGAGCGAGGAGGAGAAGGGGAGTCTGGAAGGCAATATCACTCTCCAGGAACTGACCACGGCAGTTAAGCAGATGGCCAGCAGGAAGGCCCCAGGGATTGATGGTCTACAAGCAGAGTTTTTCCAATACTTTTGGAAGGAACTGGGACCAGATCTGCTGCTGGTGCTGCAGGAGAGTGTGAGAGATGGAGAGCTGCCGCTTAGCTGCCGCAGAGCTGTACTGACTATGCTGCCTAAGAAAGGAGACCTGTGCCAACTAAAAACTGGAGACCAGTTTCAATTTTATGTGCCGATTTAAAAATTTTTTCAAAATGTCTGGCGATAAGACTGAGAGAAGTATTGAACAGTATAATACACCGGACCAGACTTACTGTGTGCCAGGACGGTCAATATTTGATAATATATTTTTAATTAGAGATTTTTTAACTTGTACTCAGATGGGTGATTTTAATGTGGGACTGGTCTCCTTAGATCAGGAGAAAGCTTTCGATCGGGTCGACCACCATTACCTGTTTACAACACTGGAGGCCTTTGGGTTTGGCCCCAAGTTCATTAACTATGTTAAAATTTTGTACAGTAATGTTTTTAGTATTTTAAAAATTAATGGGGGTCTGAGTCGGCCTTTCCCGGTGTGCAGGGGCATCAGGCAGGGCTGCTCCCTGTCTGGCATGCTGTACTCCCTCTCCATTGAGCCCCTGCTGGTTCTGCTGAGGAGCAGGCTGTCGGGATGGGTGGTGCCTTGTTCTGCCCCTGCTGTGGCAGTAAAGGTGTCGCTTATGCTGATGACATTAATGTGTTTATTTGCAGCAACCAAGATGTCCAGCTATTACAGCAGAGCCTAGAGACATTTCAAGGGCGTCATCAGCAAAAATAAACTGGGCAAAATGTGACACGTTCTTGTCAGGTAGCTGGAAGGAGGGGCCCTCCTGTTCTGCCACAGACATTGAGGTGGGAGAGAACAGGACTAAAAATATTAGGTGTCTTTCTGGGAACTAAAACATACATGGATATGAACTGGGAAAGTCTTGTAGACAAAGTGAGAGGGCGGCTTCAGTGTTGGCGGGGCTGCTCTCTCGGTTGTCCTTCAGGGGAGGGTTCTTGTAATTAATAACCTGGCTGCCTCTATGCTTTGGCATAGGCTGATGTGCCTGGACCCTCCTCAAGGGCTGATTAATGAAATTCAAAAGTTATTTGTAGAGTTCTTCTGGGGTGGGAGGCACTGGCTGAAGCCAGCCGTGTTGTATCTCCCTCGGGAGGAAGGGGGCAAGGGCTGGTCAGCATTGCCAGCAGGGTAGCGGCTTTCAGGCTGATGACAGTTCAGAGGCTCCTGTACGCCGGGAGGAGGCTCACTGGAGGAAAGTGGCCATTTTTTCATCAATAAAGTGGGGGCCTGGGGTTAGGAAAATATTTGTTTTAACTGACCATGACATCCTGAACAGTTCTGGTCTGCCTGCTTTTTATCTTAATATTTTTAAAATGTGGAAGACTCTTAAAGTGAAAAGAGAGGAGGAGGATTTGACAGGGCAGAAACTGATGCAGGAACCTCTTTTCTTCAACTCTCTGTTCCCGGCACCATGTCTCAGGTCAGAGGCATTGTGTGCCAGGTTTGCGAGGGCAGGGGTGACCAGACTGGCCCATTTAATGTTACCTGGGAATTCTCGCTGGCTCAGTGCTGCTGAACTGGGTGGCAGGCTGGGCTGGCGAAGTGAGAGACAGGTTGAAAAGTTATTAGATAGTGTCAGGGGCTGTCTCTCTCCAGGGCTCAGGGAGGTCCTGGGGAGGAGATGGCAAAAGGACAAGAGGAGGATCAGGACTCTGATTTCCCAGTGCTGCTTGTGTCTCCCCAAGTAGGTGAGGAAGAAGAGGAGAAACAGCAGGAGTATGGCAAGCTGTTAGAAATTGATAAAGTTATTAACAGAGTCTTCCACTGCCTAGAAAGCAAAGAGCTATATTTTTTAGTGTTAAAAATATTTTTATAAAGAACTAAAAGGAATGGTGGACTCCAAGTGGAGGGACAGTCTCTCTGTGAAGGAGGAGACAGCCCGGTGTGGAGAGTTCTGTACAAGCCGCCACTTGACAAGAGAACTGGGGACTTGCAGTGGAGGCTTCTCCACTGCATTTTAGCAACGGGAGGTTCTTGCACAGAGTAGACCCGAATGTCAGCCCTGTGTGCAGTTTCTGTGGGCAGGAGGAGACAGTGGTTCACGCGTACAGTGAGTGTGAGAGACTGCGGCGCTGTTTCAACTCCTCACGGAGCTGCTGCAGGGGCTGGGAGTCGCTTTTAGTAAACAGTTTTTATTTTTGGACCTCCTTATAGTTTTAAAGAAAAGGCTAAGTGTGTTTTAATTAATTTTATTATAGGCCAAGCTAAACTGGCCATTTTAAAAAGTAGGAAAAGTAGGCTGTCTGGAACAGGGATAGCTGATGTAGTCAGGCTGTTCAGGGTGCTGGTGGTCAGCAGATTAAAGGTGGATTTCACCTATTTTAGCCTGGTTAATGATCTTTGGGGCTTTCAGAAGAGGTGGTGTGTGGGAGATATACTGTGCTCTGTAGATGAGGAGGGGAGCTCACTGTGCTGCTGTAAAACAATTTTTAACTGTTTTAACAAGAGTACAGTGTATTATGTTTTTATGTTATTTATTTATTTATTTTTTAGATGCTGAGTTGTTTTTACCAAACCCACACTCGGCACAATTATAAATTTATAAATTTGTACTTTTGTTTTTTATTGTGATTATTACATAGAATAAAGGACTTTTAAAAGTCAAAGTCTCTCTCTCTCTCTCTCTCTCTCTCTCTCTCTCTCTCTCTCTCTCTCTCTCTCTCAGTGCTCGAGCTGCAGGCTTTATATTCAGGTGACCATCTCCGATTAGCAACAAAATGAATCACTTTAATTAATTCGCAGGTTGCCACCTTCTGCACGGTTTATTAATTATTCTGGCAGAGGACGAGCACCAATCTCAGCCTCTGCCAGAACACGCTTTAAAATAAACAAAGTCAAGACGGTGTTTCTACCATATTTACAATAAATAAATCATACTACGACTACTACGACTACTACTACTACTAATAATAATAATAATAATAATAATAATACAAAACAAATACAAAATAATACAAGGCGGAGGGGGACCCCGTTCTAAAATAAAATAAACAAATCAATGTACAGGGTGCCTCGCCCTGTTACACGGGTACTTACTCCTTTTCGTTGATCCATGCTTCATGACAGAAAGAGAAACTTAGTTATTTTGGGTCATGAAAAAGCTATGATTATGAGTCTGAACATAGAAAACGTATGCTTTAGTTATATTGCTTTCATTTTTTTTTCATTACTTTTGGAAAGTGGAAAGGAAGATTGTATATATGTGTATAATAGTTTAAATAAAATGAATGGAAAGGCAGTTTAAGTTTAAAGGAATAAAAAATACAGCTCAGAAAAAAAGAGGTAGAGATAAAAACGTCATCCCAAATGATGTACACCTGTAGAACATGGACGGCAGAGATGCGCTGAATACATCTAAAAGAATTCTCAGTATTTGGGTAGTCACTCTGCATTTACATTTGTTTGTCATGGAATTGCCTATAAGCCTATATTTTTACTGCAACGAAAAATTACATGTTTAAAAGTATGTGTCTAAATGGTGGCTCCTCTAAGAGGTCTACTGCCCCCCCTCCTAAAGGAGATCCGGGTCTGTAGGGCGATGGTGTTCGGTGCTGTCCACCTCAAATCCGTGTCTGTAGGGCAATGGTGTTGGGTGCTGTCCACTTCAGATCCGGGTCTATGGGGTGATGGTGTTGGGTGCTGTCCACCTCAAATCCGTGTCTGTAGGGCGATGGTGTTGGGTGCTGTCCACTTCAGATCCGGGTCTGTAGGGTGATGGTGTTGGGTGCTGTCCACCTCAGATCCGGGTCTGTAGGGCGATGGTGTTGGGTGCTGTCCACCTCAGATCCGGGTCTGTAGGGCGATGGTGTTGGGTGCTGTCCACCTCAGATCCGTGTCTGTAGGGCGATGGTGTTGGGTGCTGTCCACTTCAGATCCGGGTCTATGGGGCGATGGTGTTGGGTGCTGTCCACCTCAGTTCTTTGTTCAATGAGAAAATACTCTTTGCATTGAGATGTCTAACACAGCAGGACACTCAGTCCATAATGAATTAATCAATTATTAACATTTCCTTTCTTCAATGGCGATCCAGGTAAAAACAGTTCCTTTTTTAAGTCATTTAAACAATATTTAGGGTTTTTATACCTGGATTTAATTGAGATCTGGGATTTTTCAGTTCTTGTTTCCTGCTCTCTTCTTTTCTGTCTGAGTCAATCTCACTGTTTTTACCGAACCTACATGCAGTACATAGCTCATTGCTTCAATAGCAAGACTGGGGCATCCTAACATCTGGGAATTCTAGTTGTGGGGAGTCAGTCTTATTACAGCTCAAGATCTGATCTCTAATTCCCATGGAAGTCAGTCTCATTACAGCTCAAGATCTGCTCTCTAATTCCCATGGGAGTCAGTCTCATTACAGCTGAAGTTTTGGGTCCGGTTGCACAAAATGTCTTAAATGCTTTTAAGACCGCTTATTGGACTTAGACTTAAAATTTAAGCCCCGAATAAATAAGACATATTGCAAAAAAGTCTTAATTTGAGCCTGGTCTTAAATTTAAGTCATTTTTTTAAACCTCCCCCTCATCAAGCTTAAATGGGAAACAAGTATCTGTTGCTATAGAAGCCAACATGGCAGCACACCTGATAGCTTTTGCTGAATTTTTGAATGAAAGGGCATTTCATCGGGAAAGAGTATTTAAGGACAGGCACAATCCCTTAGAGAATTTAAATAACATTGCAGACTTGGAGCCTGCAGCTAACAGAAGCCACAGCATCCCCACAGTCAGTCAAGTTTGTGTGTAAATTTGTTTATATGCCACTGGAAGTTTTTTAAATGTTGTTGGAGACTTCACAGGGATTGACAAATCGTCAGCCAGCTGGATTAAAAAGCTGCAATGGTAGTATCAGATTCATTTAACCCTATTCATGAATGTTTTCTGCACAAAAAATCACCCTTGTCCAAGAGACATACACTATTGTAAACGAGTCAAACTTTGATATGTGTATAACCACTTAGTTTTAACCGTAAACTAATCTGCATGTTTTTTGCCAGTTTCATTGCCCAGCTGAGGTCAACAACACATACATTTAAAAAATGCCCATGCAGCTTTTTGCAAAATATAAACAAACTAAACATTTCAGTAAAAAACTGGTCTGTGAAAGTTATCTAACAGTTACTTTTTAATGAACTTCATTCCCGACTTGTCTGTACTCATAACAGCCACATATATGTTGCTGTTACACAAAATCATGATAAAAAATATCTGATTTAAGAAAACAATATTTTCAAGCACTGTATAACAAGTTGACAGATAGATCATTGCAATAACAGAGGTGTTTGATTGGCTTTACACAAACGTGGTCATAATTAGACAGCTTCACCTAGTGGTTTTAAGGGTACCATGACGATGTATATATACGATTTCACTGCACGGTTCTATAAAACAAAAAAAGTTTATTTATGTATTTATTGTATGTATTTACCCAAACAAGATTAATACTGTCTTGAAATTGAGAGATTACCAGATTATTTTTTTCACAAGACCTCCACTAGAACAGTGGGATTTTGAGTATAAGAATACTACTGATTGAATACATTTTTACTAACCATCTTATTTTTAATTTCCCTGCTTCTGCTATCACCGTAGCATCCTCTATTACCATCTCTGCACCTGTTCAATTCCGCTGAAAATGGATGTGTTTCCCCATAAATATCAATTATTAAAGAAGTTTTTCAGAAGGGAGGCCTCCAGTGTTTGGTTTCTTTTTTAATATTGTTTTTTTGGCCTCAGCCAGTAGCTTTTTCAATTTTTTAAATGTCATTTACAGTACCACTTACGGCTGGGTTGATGGCATTTACCCTTTCAGTAATTTCTTGCTAGGGTTTATTTTTGTCCGAATTTTTTAATGCACCCCTGACCTCCCCAGTATTATTTCTTTTTTTAATAATTACGTCTAGTACAATTGCCAAATTTCCTTCTTTGCTAAAATAGTATTTCTTCACTTTGCGTGCAGCCATTTTGTTTTTTTCATACAGACTCGAAAAAATAAGACCGGTCTTCGTTGCTTAGCAACAGTATTTAAGACCTACAATATTTTGCTTTGTGCAACAGACTTATCTCAAGGTCTTACGTTAGACCAATTTCGCTGGACTTAAACTAAATCTTAGACTTAAGACTTTTTGTGCAACCGGCCCCTTATCTCTATTCAGTCAGTCTCATTACACATAGCTAGAGGCCGGGCTGGTTTCGGTCGAAAGGCAGACTGGAGCAGTATCTGTTATAACTGGCACATGCCTCTGATGGTCGACTTCAAAAGGCCTTTCTGTAGGAAAAAGAAAAAAAATGCAATACTGTACCTGAAAAACATGAGTATTCTCTTTCCAATATGTTCATATACAAGACAAACTACAAAACCACAGAAATAGCAAAACTATAAAAACAGCGCTACATACAGTTCACCTTTATCACAGCACTATTCGTCCGTTGTTTTTCTTTTAAATGCAGTTAAGAAAATATAGCTGAGCATTTTAATGCTGCATATGATGCTGCAGATTCACTTCGTTTAAATGGAAAAATAGTCAATTAATTACGCTGTTAATTTAAATAAACTATCTGATTTTTTTTTTACGAAAAAGAATGCATACAGATATGTTGGTCAAAAAGTCCAGCCGTTACCTTAGGGCCCTTTCATACCAAGTTCATACCAGAAAGTTTCAAATTAACTGCAGTTCGCCTCCAAGTGAATTCAAGTTTGCTTTACTGTAATCACACTGCAGTTTGTTTAGTTTCACACTGCAATTTGTGCAAGTGTCTGGATATGTGACCTAAATTCTGCCTGGCTGTTGATGCCCAGATGGCTATTCAGTATATATATATAATATAATAAAGGTTGTGTCCGTGTGAGGCTTCCTGTTTGGTTTATTCACAGTCTGCTATAGGTAGAAAGGCAGCACGAAAGTCAGGTTAAAAATATTAAAGTGGGGGGCTCCCGAGTGGCGCATCCAGTAAAAGCACTTGTGAAGAGTGCAGGATGCGCCCTATAGTCTGGACGCCGAGTCCAGGCTATTCCTTTGCCGACCAAGGATGGGAGCTTCCAGGGGGCAGCGCTCAATTGGCCGAGTGCCGCCCAGGGGGAGGGAGGGTTAGGTCGGCCAGGGTGTCCTCGGCTCACCGCGCACCAGCGACCCCTGTAGTCTGGCCGGGTACATGAGGGCTTGCCTGTATGCTGCCCGAAAGCTGCGTTGCCCTCCGACGCTGTAGCTCTTGGGTGGCTGCATGGTGAGTCCGCAGTGTGAAAAAAAGCGGTCGGCTGACGGCACATGCTTCGGACGGCACACGGTTCGTCTTCGCCCTCCCGAGTCAGCACAGGTGGTAGCGTGTGAGCTGAGCATAATAAAATAATTGGCCATTCCAAATTGGGAGAAAATAATAAAAATAATTGGCAACGATTACATTTATAAAAAAAAAAAAAATATATATATATATATATATATATATATATATATATATATATATATATATATATATATATATATATATATATATATATATATATATATATATATTAAAGTGGAACACCAATGTTTTTGTGCCAGATTATGCGCAGGGAGGAGACGTTTTTAAAGGTGACAAACGAGGCTTTATACTTTATTCTTTGAATTTTGTGTTGACTGTTGCATTGCCACTGGCATCAGTCTGACATCAGTAAGTGGCAGTCCCTACCAATTCCTGTTTATCAGTCTTTCAATATGATCATATTGTAATTATACAGTACCCCTTTGTCAATGAGGAGCCGCTTCAGACAGTGTGTCAAGGCATGGAGAGACAGACCAAGTATGCACAGCTGCACACAGGGCTGGAATAAAGGATGTGGGGGCCCTACCCTAACCCATATTTTGGGGGCCCTATGCAAATTATGGCGAATGGTGTTATTGGCGTTGGGGAGAGAGTGTGAGCAGAGCGGAGCGAGCCAATTGTATATGGAGCAGAGCAGGGTAGTTTTGAAGCGGAGCAGACATTTTCTAGCCTGCTCTTTCACAGCACTGAGAAGAACTGAGCACAGCTTTATTTTTCTTAAATACATGTTCGGCCGTGGAGTTTGCAAAAAATGTTTTTTGAAAACGTGACAAATACAGATGCACTCACTTTACAATATGTTCCATCATGCCTGTGAATGGTAACCATTCATTTTCCAGTTTCAAACCAGAATTAGGCACTTTTATGTTTTGCAGACTTGAGAATTGCATTTTTTTAAAAAGCTTTTATATTCAATGTGATTGGCTTTGCACTTTATAATTCATTATGGAGGGAAACATATATATTCTCCCGATGTGGAGCTGCCATATAAAAATGTGAGAAACGTCATCAGTGTGTGCATCTGTCTGTGGTTATCACATAGCCTATATTGTTCTTATACAGTTCTACGGTTATGCACCAATACAGCGCTGTGAACACGGTTTATATTTCCTGCACTCTTAAGGATAGCTCATACATTACAGGGTGGTTCCTCAGCCCCATTGAGACTCACTCATATGTGTTTATGCGTCGCTTTGAGCTCCCTATGTGATATTCGGTTACAAACAGCATAAAGCTAATTTGATACGATCATATGCAAAGTTTGAAATATGTGAGTGTACCGTACAAAACATCATAGGAACCTGTTAATTGCAATATGATATTTCATAACTTTTACTTTATTTCAATGTATGCATTTTTGCAGTGCCAATTAATAATAATGAGGAGGAATTGAATTAGATAACATCACTTTATGTAGGCTTTTTTCTTTGCTGATCATATCTGTGCACAAGGCTTGTTAAACTGTGTATGCCTTTATTGCCTTGTACCATACAACAGAAATCACATGCGAGTGATAATAATCTCAGTGTTGTTAATGATCATTTTAATTAACATTCAAACATCCGTGGGAACATAGTACACAAAATGATGCAATATGGATCACAGAAAAATAAAAATGTCCAAACCTGTTTGTAAATTCCTTCTACGGACCAGTAGTAGCATTGTATTCAATAGAACAAAACAATATAGTTTAACAAAAAAAAGGGAATCGCTTTTCTATCCTTTACTTCGTTTGGGGTTTTCCTTTGTAGCGAGAGAAACAAACACTATGGACTTAAACCATTCTTGTCAGCTACACACATCCGCATTTGAATTTACTTCAGCCTCCTGCCTTTTTTTTCTAAAATTCCAACCCCCAAATGAAAAAGGAAAGTTTCTAAAATGTAAAGAGCCATACTTTGCACATTTGAGACACGACAGGTTTTGAAATTAGCCCTAAAACTGAAATAAATAAATGAATACGTAAATTGAGCCTGATTCATACATTTTATCCTGCAGACTGATGCCTCTGATGTTGTAGTAGGACTAGGCACGGATCTCTCCCAGGAGGTAGAGGGCGTGGGGCATTTGGTATTGTACATTAGCAGGAAGCTGCTTGCGTGAGAGACTCAGAGAAGAGGTATGCTGTAATCGAGAAAGAAATGCCTAGCCTTCATATAATAAGAAAATTAACCAAAAGCAAGCTTCTGTGCGCCTGTCTTCCTGTGTGTGTGGGCCTGTCCCAAAAAAACGGCGACCTCGCAGGGGCCCCAATTCTGCTGGGGGCCCTTCACTATAGCGTAATTTGCGTATAGGTTAATCTGGCCCTGGCTGCACAACGAGAGGCCATGCCATTTATATATGTACAGTAACATGTAAAAGTAATGCTAAAAAATATCTAAAATATGTAGAAGGACACCAGCGCTATGGGTGCTAGAGCACCCCTAACATTTATTTATATGTGCTAAGCTCCCTGGAGAAATATGCATCCGTAACTTTATATATCTATATATATATATATATATATATATATATATATATATATATATATATATATATATACAGTGCCTTGCAAAAGAATTCAGACCCCTGACCAATTCTCTCATATTACTGAATTAATTACAAATGGTACATTGAAATTGCGTTCTGTTTGATATTTTATTTTAAAACACTGAAACTCAAAATCAATTATTGTAAGGTGACATTGGTTTTATGTTGGGAAATATTTTTAAGAAAAATAAAAAACTGAAATATCTTGCTTGCATAAATATTCAACCCGTGTGCTGTGGAAGCTCCCAGTTTACACCGATGAAAGAAATTGCCCTAACGAGGACACAATTACCTTACCATTGACCTCCACCTGTGAACCATTAAAGTTGCTGTCACATTTTCTGGATAAAAACCCCACTGTTGAAGGATCATTGGTCAAGCTGTGAATCTGAAGGAAATGAAGACCAAAGAGCATTCAAGTTAGAGATAAAGTAATACAAATGCATAGATTAGGGAAAGGGTACAAAATAATATCCAAGTGTTTGGATATCCCAGTGAGCACAGTTGGATCAATAATCAGGAAGTCGAAGCTGCATCACACCACCCAGGCACTGCCAAGAAAAGGCCGTCCCTCAAAACTCAGCGCTCAAACAAGAAGGAGACTTGTGAGAGAAGCCGCAGAGAGGCCAACAATCACTTTGAAGGAGCTACAGAGTTCAGTGGCTGGGAGTGGAGTAATGGTGCACCAGTCAACCATATCAAGAGCTCTGCATAACGCTGGCCTGTATGGGAGGGTGGCAAGAAAGAAACCGTTACTCAAAAAGTACCATCTGAAAGCACGTCTGGAGTTTGCCAGAAAGCATGAGAGTGACCCAGCTGCGATGTGGGAAAAGGTTTTGTGGTCAGATGAGACCAAGATAGAGCTTTTTGGCCAAAGCTCAAAGCGCTATGTGTGGCGCAAACCTAACACTGCCCATGCCTCAAGACACACCATCCCTTCAGTGAAGTATGGTGGTGGCAGCATCATGCTGTGGGGATGCTTCTCATCAGCAGGGACTGGGCATCTTGTTAAAATTGAAGGAAGAATGGATGGAGCAAAATACAGGGAAATACTGCAAGAGAACCTGCTTCAGTCCGCTAAAAATCTGAAGCTTGGGAGGAAATTCACCTTTCAGCAGGACAATGATCCCAAGCACAAGGCCAAAGCAACATTGGAGTGGCTCAAGAACAAAAAGGTGAATGTCCTACAGTGGCCCAGTCAAAGTCCTGATCTCAATCCCATTGAGAATCTGTGGCACTATTTGAAAATTGCGGTACACAAGCGTCGTCCAACCAACCTGAACAACCTGGAACAAATCTGCCAAGAAGAATGGGCCAAAATCACTCCGACACTGTGTGCAAAGCTGGTACATACTTACCCCAAAAGACTTAAAGCTGTTATTGCAGCGAAAGGTGGCTCTAGCAAATATTAATGTGTGGGGGTTGAATACTTATGCAAGCAAGATATTTCAGTTTTTTATTTTTCTTAAAAATATTTCCCAACATAAAACCAATGTCACCTTACAATAATTAATTTTGAGTTTCAGTGTTTTAAAATAAAATATCAGACAGAACGCAATTTCAATGTACCATTTGTAATTCAGTAATATGAGAGAATTGGTCAGGGGTCTGAATACTTTTGCAAGGCACTGTATATGCTTTTACATGAGCCTTTACACAGTCAGGAGCCATGCTTTAACAAGAGCCCTTACACAGCAGGGAGCCATGCTTTAACAAGACCCTTACACAGCAGGAGCCATGCTTTAACAAGACCCCTTACACAGCCAGGAGCCATGCTTTTACAAGAGCCCTTACACAGACAGGAGCCATGCTTTTACAAGAGCCCTTACACAGCCAGGAGCCATGCTTTAACAAGAGCCCTTACACAGCCAGGAGCCATGCTTTAACAAGAGCCCTTACACAGCCAGGAGCCATGCTTTAACAAGAGCCCTTACACAGCAGGGAGCCATGCTTTAACAAGAGCCCTTACACAGCCAGGAGCCATGCTTTAACAAGAGCCCTTACACAGCCAGGAGCCATGCTTTAACAAGAGCCCTTACACAGCCAGGAGCCATGCTTTTACAAGAGCCCTTACACAGACAGGAGCCATGCTTTAACAAGAGCCCTTACACAGCCAGGAGCCATGCTTTTACAAGAGCCCTTACACATGCTTTTACCTGACTGTGTAAAAGTACAGAACTCTGCCCAAATCGGTCATCGGTTCTACTGTTGCATTGGATGGGCCAATTGTGATGGCCACTCGCTTTTATGGATTCATTTAAAAGTCAGCAAAATTGTTATATGGGATCATTGCTTTACTCATGGGAGAACTGAAAACAGATGCTATAGTATGTAATCCATTGTTACTGTAGGTTTCCCACAATCCTTGTATATGAGCTTATCTACCTGTCACGGTGACTTCCATGTCCAGTTTGTGAGGTCAAAAGGAAGGACTGATGATATGGTTAATTGAGGTAGCTACACCTTGTATTGCTGCAGATAAAAAGTATCCTAACATTTTAGTCAGCATAGGCAAGAACATCTTCATTGTGCAGGGAATAAATAAATGGGTTTCCAAGGTTCACTAAAAGCTATCAAACGGTCAATGAAGTCCAATTCAGTTTAGATGAATCTCAAGCAATTTAGAAGAATCTAATTGGAAACGTTGTTTGTCTTAGAGATTTAAATTAAAAGTGTAATCTGCCCCAGATTAGCCTTTAGTAATGATAGACCTGTAATTGAATTTAAGTAAGTAAGCTTGTCTTGGGCACTCTGAGCCTGGGGTGCACATGTTTTTAATACTCTCTAAATCGTGCTTACATCTCCTTTGAGCCTATCTAAAAATACCTTTAATAACTGAATTAGCGGAATTAGCAAAGCTTTCTCCAGACGTTCTTTTCGCCTCCAGATTCTTGTGTTAGTTCACATACACCATTGTTAATCGCATTTTCATTTAAATGGCATTTCCACCTACATCTGTTTAATCAGGTGAAAATGCACAGCAATTATTTATGCAATTATGTCTGTAATCTAGAACTCATTAAATCTCTGTAAAGGTTATTGTAGTTGCCATCTGTTTTCCTCTATTTCTTCCAACTGGAAGATATTCTCCTTGAGGATATAAAATAAAAGTACACTTTTCTCATTATTTCTTTTTCTTTGCACCGTATCTGATGATCAAGTAAAACTCGAAGATAAAGATGTTATCATCCCAAGGGACGCAAATGTACAGACAGTCAGTAAAAGTCACATTTTAACCCATAAATCAGTAAACAACAAAAACGTCTGAGCCCAGAACATCGTGGAACATCAAGTTAATTCATGGTTCCTCGTCGATATAAATGACTTGGACCAAGATACACATTGCAAGATTGTTACATTTGCAGGTAATACCAAAGCTGAGGAGTAGTGGACTCTGAAACGCAGCCCAGCTACTCTCATGCTACCCCTCTGCTTCACACCCTCCACTGGCTACCTATCTCTGCTTGCATTCAATTCAAGACCTTTACTCTTACCTACCTCTCTTCACCACTCTGCCCCCTCCTATCTCAAATCCCTCGTGTCTCCCTACACCCCTTCTTGCCCTCTCCACTCCTCCTCTACAGGCTGACTGGTCATGCCTCCAAAAAAATAAAAAAATAAATAAATCTATACTTCTAGGACAAGTCACAGCTGGATTTTATTAGAGCATTTTATGGCACTGGCTAATCACCCTGGATTGCATCAATCTGCTGTAGCTTTAAGAAAACTGATAAATATTTTAAAATATGTTTTAAACTATGAAAACAAGTACATTCCACAAAATCCCCACCCACCATTTATTTAAGAGCTGCTTTTTATTCAGCTCAAACTGCTGTTGGAAATAAGGTGATTTCTACATGACTGCATACAATGTTCATCAGGGATGGAAATAAGACTCCTGTTTCATAGCAATTTCACCCCAGTTTTTTTTTTCCAGTTTTTAATACAAACTTAATTAGCCACAGTCTATAGGGAACAAGCTCAGGTGTCTCTGATTAAACTTATAGTGAAACCAGGAATGAATCAAACTGCTATGCAATGGGAGTCTTATTGCCATCCCTGGTCCATGAATGAGGATGGCTGTCCTCTTGAGTGAAAAAGCCACAGCACTCCATGAACAATACAATACACAGAAAAGAAAGTATGTTGAAACCAAATTAAACAGAGGAATTTAGAGAACTACTTTCCTGTATCATGAATATTTAAAATAGAAACCGAGATACAGGCACTTCACTACTTAATATTATCCTGTATCCGCTTAATATTGCAAACCAGTCCATTAGCACAGTGCAGCAATAGACTCAGCTTAAGCAAACAGTGCAGCAGCTCTAGGACCACATGTCAACAGAAACTCACTAAGCGTGAAATCCCCAAGCCACTCTGGAAACTAGAGCTCAGAGATTGTGTACAAATTCACAGGCTATAAAATAAATACTAAAAACACACACATGCAAGACGGTCCACTTATTTGGTTGACTGTATCCAGACAATAATGCACATTTCATCAGATCAAAATGACATTCTCGTGTTTGTGTAAAAATATGAAAATGACAAAACAATAGTATTAACTAGAAACATACATTTCATAAACATACTCAGTGTGGAGTAGTGGTTAGGACTCTAGACCGGAAGGTCATGGGTTCAATCCCAGATGGGGACACTGCTGGTGTACCCTTGAGCAAGGTACTTTATCTAGATTGCACCAATAAAACCCAACTGTATAAATGGGTAATTGTGTGTAAAAATAATGTGTAAAAAATAATGTAATTGTATGTAAAAATAATGTGATATCTTGTAACAATTGTAAGTTGCTGGATAAGGGCGTCTGCTAAGAAATAAATAATAATCTATTCAATGTTTATGGACTTCAATAAATGTATAATTGCATATCAAAAATAAATAGTTATTAAACACACTTGTCAATATTGACTATTTTTCACATTTTCTTTAGATTTTAAAGAGTATGTAGTTTAAGTTTTTTGTTCCCTTGCCTTTTAATAATGTTGTTCAGTTATTATTATTACTTTTCTTTTTCTTACATGTCATAACTGGCCTACTGCAGGCTTGACTGACTTCCTCTTTCCATTTAAATCATGTGACAAAATGGAATTGCATCTGCAACAGCCAGGTGAGTTTACCTGAACTTTAAATAACAGGGCAGTGATCAAAGGAGAGAGAGCAAACATTCATAATCCCTCCCCAATCTCTAATTAAATAACAGGGCAGTGATCAAAGGAGAGAGCAAATATTCATAATCCCTCCCCAATCTCTAATTAAATAACAGGGCAGTGATCAAAGGAGAGAGCACATTCATAATCCCTCCCCAATCTCGAATTAAATAACAGGGCAGTGATCAAAGGAGAGAGAGCAAACATTCATAATCCCTCCCCAATCTCTAATTAAATAACAGGGCAGTGATCAAAGGAGAGAGCAAACATTCATAATCCCTCCCCAATCTCTAATTAAATAACAGGGCAGTGATCAAAGGAGAGAGCACATTCATAATCCCTCCCCCAATCTCTAATTAAATAACAGGGCAGTGATCAAAGGAGAGAGCACATTCATAATCCCTCCCCAATCTCGAATTAAATAACAGGGCAGTGATCAAAGGAGAGAGAGCAAACATTCATAATCCCTCCCTCAATCTCTAATTAAATAACAGGGCAGTGATCAAAGGAGAGAGAGCAAACATTCATAATCCCTCCCTCAATCTCTAATTAAATAACAGGGCAGTGATCAAAGGAGAGAGAGCAAACATTCATAATCCCTCCCTCAATCTCTAATTAAATAACAGGGCAGCGATCAAAGGAGAGAGCACATTCATAATCCCTCCCCCAATCTCTAATTAAATAACAGGGCAGTGATCAAAGGAGAGAGCAAACATTCATAATCCCTCCCCCAATCTCTAATTAAATAACAGGGCAGTGATCAAAGGAGAGAGAGCAAACATTCATAATCCCTCCCTCAATCTCTAATTAAATAACAGGGCAGTGATCAAAGGAGAGAGAGCAAACATTCATAATCCCTCCCCAATCTCTAATTAAATAACAGGGCAGTGATCAAAGGAGAGAGCAAACATTCATAATCCCGCCCCAATCTCTAATTAAAGAGAGTCTAATTAAAAATGCAGCTGTCAAGTTTCAAGGGCAGCTCTCTCGGGTTAAATATTTTTTCACATATAGTTATTAAATGTGTGCTGATTGCTCTTTTGGAATGAATATACTCACACAGATTGCTGCTCGATTCACACAGGTTGGTAACATGAATGTGAAGGAAGTTGCTTGCTGAAAAACTGTCCCAGTTTCAAGTTCAATCCAGCATTATAAATACCCATATAATACTATGAGTGACTTACTGGATAAGAAAACAACAATTAATTACAGTAATTATGCTGTAGGTCAACACAGGCAATAAAAAAGAGCAAGGCAGATGAAACTAATTTCAAGTGGCAAATTAAAACTTGTGAAGCAGGAGAAATTGAACTGCCTATCACTGCATTAATTTTCCAAAATAATTAAACTAAGACTTTGGAACTGAAACGTAATGCATAATTAGTGCCAGAAAGACAGATCTCTGAGGAAGGAGCGCACACGGAGGGTTGTGAACTATCTGCATTTACATTACCACAACGTAGGGACACATTCCTCTTCCACAGCTTGCAGCTTGTAGACTGGATTATCTGTCACCTCAATAAACAATTCTAATGATAAAACTAGAGCTGCATGCACATTTTGTCATAATCATCAACAGTGAAACTAATGGATTGCATGCACAAGGACAACTAGCGATTGTTGAATAATATCTGTGGTCAAAATAGTCATCCTAGCAATTTTATAAACCCCCAAAGAATTGTGCGCAAATGCGACATTGTGTAGAATATGAGAGTCAGAAAGGCCTTCTAGTACCATAGCCATTGTAACACTCCATTTGGGAACTCCAGCTAAGATAGGGGACTTGGCACAGCCACGATGCAAACCTGCGCTCCCCTGACTGTATGACTAACACTGCACACCACACTGTCGTACCTTTACCAGGTGAGCCATCCTGGGACAGTACTGCAATAACAATCGATTTTAAAAGTTGTGATAGATATGGTGAGATGCAACTGCAGTATAAAACAAAATCTCATCTCAGTCTAATATCAAACTGGGCCCATCAGCAGTCTGCAATCCAATCCACAACTGTATGCATGTAGTATGTATAATTCAAAAGCATACATACTGAAAGTATAGTAAATTAAATTCAAAATGTTCTGACCTACCAATGTGTTTTCTACTAAAGACCATTACAATATGTTTCTACAGTAGTTAGTTCCTCACAAGGGTTTTTCACATTGTCAATGTGAGACCAGCAGGAAGACAGTGAGACTAATCTGATTATTTCTACATCATTATTTGTCTTTTATCTTCTGGTTGCCTTTGTCTTCTCAGTACACTGCGGGTTCCAGAGCTGTAGCCAATGCTGCTTTACATTTCTCCAAGAAATCAAGAAATATGCAGGAACGGCTCTATTGATTTTGTTTTTTTGATACCTCCCTGGGAGAAACTGGGAAGTTCAGTTGTCTTAATATTTCTCTTGACAATAGTCAATATCCATTGATTAGTTCCCCTTCTCCTCCTCTGCTGTTTATTCTTTTACTTGTTAGTATTTCAGCATGTTCTATGCTTTAGGTATGTGTTCTTTTTCATTTGAACTATGAGACTGTGAAGTAGCAATATATATATATATATAACTTATTGTTCATTCAGTTCATAGGAGACATTTGTGTACAGCATGTGGAGTTATTTAAAGTAAAATGCTACTTTATATCATTGCACGGAAGTAACCATTATTTGATGTCAATGGCCAGAACCTTTCCCTAATATTGTTATATAGACAGCGAGCATCTGTGTGAGAGGGAAATATCGAACAAGTAGAAGTGAACGGATGGAGAAAACTGAAATGCCTATAACTGTATTCATTTCCCAAAATAATTAAACGGAGCCTTTGAAACTGGAACAAGTGTTGCTATAACCCTTACGCTGTTCCAGAACTCTAATATACGTTTAAAAACCCAGCTTTATATTTGATCTATTCCTGACAAACTTTTCTTTAGTCCCTTATCAATTTAATTGAAAAGAGGAAAAGCTTGATGAAGTGGCTGAGGTAGGTGGTTGTTTGTGATGTCATCGTACGAATTGACTTGCAGTCGAATGGAATACCATGAAGGGTGTTTTATAGAGCAGGTGGCGTTAACCACAATGCATTTCAGTATAAAGCATGGTAAAAACTCAATATGTTACAGTTAATCTCATGAATAGTGTTTCTCTGTAGAATACGGCAGATGAAACATGCGCTCTTATTGTCTGAGAGATCTTCGGCAGTCTGTTCTCTATAATCTGTGATCTCATCTCCAGAGTAACATGCACCACAAGGAGAACAAAGGAAAACCGAACTTATTTTTAAAAAATCTGAAATGCATCAAAATAAAAATAAAGCAGAAATACATTTGCTGACATATCTTGATATTTTGGAATTCAATTTGCTTTAGGAACCTTTAACCCCTAATGGATTCATTTAGCTATCGAGTGGCCACCAGACATTGACTTGACCCACGCCATGCTTGACCTATCAGAGCAATTCTGTATTCCAGAGACTCAGTGTGTTGTGATCAAGATTGGATGAAAATCTGATCTATCAAAATAACATGATTGTACCCTAGACATGAGTCATTGCCTGTGCTGGTCAGTACATGCACTGTATACGTTTCGAAAGAGAAATTGGCCGCTAATTTTCTCTAATTATAAGGAGACCTTTATTCAGTATGTATGGATAGAGGGAGAAGATGGAATTTCTGTGGTGCACTTTAGATGGCAGTAGAAAGTAACATTATCCCAATCGTATAAAAAAGCTGCAATAAATGCAAAGAGCTGTTATCACAGACCTGCACATATTTCACTTATCATTCTTTTTACCAAAAGCTATTTTGTGTGTATTTGCTACTGCGGGGGTGCTTCTCAAATGTTCTTAAATAAATGATGTATCCAGTGTTGAATGTTCTTAAATAAATGATGTATCCAGTGTTGAATGTTCTTAAATAAATGATGTATCCAGTGTTGAATGTTCTTAAATAAATACAGAATCCAGTGTTGAATGTTCTTAAATTAATGTTGTATCCAGTGTTGAATGTTCTTAAGTAAATACAGAATCCAGTGTTGAATGTTCTTAAATTAATGTTGTATCCAGTGTTGAATGTTCTTAAGTAAATACAGAATCCAGTGTTGAATGTTCTTAAATAAATGTTGTATCCAGTGTTGAATGTTCTTAAATAAATGGTGCATCCAGTGTTGAAAGTTCTTAAATAAATGTTGTATCCAGTGTTGAATGTTCTTAAATAAATACAGAATCCAGTGTTGAATGTTCTTAAATAAATGTTGTATCCAGTGTTGAATGTTCTTAAATAAATACAGAATCCAGTGTTGAAAGTTCTTAAATAAATACAGAATCCAGTGTTGAAAGTTCTTAAATAAATACAGAATCCAGTGTTGAATGTTCTTAAATAAATGTTGTATCCAGCGTTGAAAGAACTTAAATAAAGTCTACTAAAAAACATTTCCTTATTTCTCAATAGCATTGCAGCTTTCTAAAAAGTCCCCATTTTTCTATTCATATTTCTAGAAGTTTTCTTTTTTTTACTTTAACTCAAGGAAAGATATTGATATCCCTGTCACAACACAATACACCATATTTTGAAACAAGTGAAAGTACTGCAATTAAACTGTCAAGAAACAATTGTTTAATTTCTCAATATTAGAACATTCTGGGATGTTATTATTATTATTATTATTATTATTATTATTATTATTATTGAGCCTTGTGGTTATGTTGAACTGTCACCGTAGTAACCCTATTAGAATGCAGCAAAAGTCCACTAAGATACACCGAATCAGAAAAAAGTAAAGTAATGGGGCGGTTGGGGGCTGGGTCAGCCCTGAGTTCCTCCTATAATTTCTAACTATTATACTTTTATTCAATCGGCTCATCCCTTGGGGAGAACTCCTGCGCTTTGAACAAACCTTCAGAGACAGCGTGTTGTAAGTACTGTTGAAATTTTCTTGACTGACATGAGGGAAAAAGCATCACTATATCTATCCCACACAACCACTAGGTGGAGGCATCGTGCGCTTTATAGGTAATCAGTTAGGCCCCTGGCTTTTGTTAATTTTCAACCCCCTGTGGAAACCTAAATCAGGACTTTCAGCCAATGCTTTAAGAGGTAAGAAACCTTGCATTCCTCATTGATGCTGATTACACCACTATTAGGTTGAAAGGGGCGCTTGACATACATTATTGTGGAAAGGATAGCATCACTGGCAAGGCGTGTTATTGTCAAGAAGCAGACCCCGAGACAGAAGCTCCAGTTTAAGACATTCACAAATCAGAGCTAACAGATTCAAGTGTATATCTGTGCAGAACGAAAGCTCCCGCAGGGTGGTTCTCGCAGGGTAGCTCACACAGGGTAGCTCACACAGGGTAGCTCACACAGGGTAGCTCACACAGGGTAGTGCTGCGTGTGCAACTCGTAATTTACATCATCCACCTGCAGCCAAACTGTGCAAGACTGTGTGCTTCATTCACTCTCAACACCCTACAACTGTGCAAGACTGTGTGCTTCATTCACCCTCAACACCCTACCACTGTGCAAGACTGTGTGCTTCATTCACCCTCAACACCCTACCACTGTGCAAGACTGTGTGCTTCATTCACCCTCAACACCCTACCACTGTGCAAGACTGTGTGCTTCATTCACCCTCAACACCCTACCACTGTGCAAGACTGTGTGCTTCATTCACCCTCAACACCCTACCACTGTGCAAGACTGTGTGCTTCATTCACCCTCAACACCCTACCACTGTGCAAGACTGTGTGCTTCATTCACCCTCAACACCCTACCACTGTGCAAGACTGTGTGCTTCATTCACCCTCAACACCCTACCACTGTGCAAGACTGTGTGCTTCATTCACCCTCAACACCCTACCACTGTGCAAGACTGTGTGCTTCATTCACCCTCAACACCCTACCACTGTGCAAGACTGTGTGCTTCATTCACCCTCAACACCCTACCACTGTGCAAGACTGTGTGCTTCATTCACCCTCAACACCCTACCACTGTGCAAGACTGTGTGCTTCATTCACCCTCAACACCCTACCACTGTGCAAGACTGTGTGCTTCATTCACCCTCAACACCCTACCACTGTGCAAGACTGTGTGCTTCATTCACCCTCAACACCCTACCACTGTGCAAGACTGTGTGCTTCATTCACCCTCAACACCCTACCACTGTGCAAGACTGTGTGCTTCATTCACCCTCAACACCCTACCACTGTGCAAGACTGTGTGCTTCATTCACCCTCAACACCCTACCACTGTGCAAGACTGTGTGCTTCATTCACCCTCAACACCCTACCACTGTGCAAGACTGTGTGCTTCATTCACCCTCAACACCCTACCACTGTGCAAGACTGTGTGCTTCATTCACCCTCAACACCCTACCACTGTGCAAGACTGTGTGCTTCATTCACCCTCAACACCCTACCACTGTGCAAGACTGTGTGCTTCATTCACCCTCAACACCCTACCACTGTGCAAGACTGTGTGCTTCATTCACCCTCAACACCCTACCACTGTGCAAGACTGTGTGCTTCATTCACCCTCAACACCCTACCACGTGACCATAAACACAGAAGTAAATACAAAGCAGACTAAATAATTTCTTCATTTTCAACGCAACTCCAAAGCTAAATACTGTAATATTTTTTATATTTTAGCCCCTGTCCTACAGAACAGCAACAAACTTTTGGTCTTTGTAACGCTTAGCTAGTTGTCTGAGTAAATGATCTGTAATTTATATATTCTTTTTAATCTTTCTGTCACTTTATTAAGGGAGATAGTTGTTACAGGGGCATGTTAATACAGCTTTTAAATGCAGGTGACATTAGCACATAATCTTGCACTGAGATGGCCTAATTATGTATTAATCCATTCATAATTTTATTAAAATTATTAATGTTAGATCAGCTATATAAACATGTCCCGGTAAGAACTTAACTCGGTAACAACAAAATAATTAACCTCCATATGTCAGTGGTGTACACACAAATCTCCCAGTGGCCAAGATATAAACACTTGCAGACATATGTATATATTTAACTGAATAAATTATACTCGTAATTACATTTTCACAAATAAATCACTCCACTCTGCCAATGAGAATTGAAACATATGCAAGTATATAAAATGTTATAAAGCTGTATTGACCCTTTTGAATAATAAGATCCTGAGCTCTCTTCTAGCAACGCACTACACAAGGGGCATCACAGAAGCAGATCTTGCCATTTATTTCTTTGAGTCAGCAAGCTACTCTATTATATTAATGCCTAGCGTCCCATATATGGGACGGGGTGAATATATGCATCTCCCTGGTTATGTGTTCACTGAAAGGAAATAATTAATCCTGGAAAATATTACCCCCTTACAGCTGTATTTTCCTGCTTTTACTATTTGGTTGCCAGATCATGTCCTCCCTCAGCATCAAATGCAATCTTTCAAGTTGGCGTTAGACACAAAGAAGCGACTACATATATTGATGACAATTTATTTAGCCATTATCTTTCATTCTTATATATTCATGAATGTATGTTGGTTAGTGTGTGCCTTAGCTATACATAACAATTTTATAACAATTATTTGCATATTATCTAAACTGAGCATTGTTTTTTGTAGCATCCCATATACAGTACAGGACGCTAGGCACAAGCACATACATGTTTTTTTTTATTTTTATAACATAGTTCTGATGTTATAGTTTTGTTTTGTGCAATACTTGTTGTATCTGGTTCAGTATTTGTTGTGTCTTGTTCAAGACCCTTATATTGTTGATTACCGATGTGCATGGCTCCTGTATAGAAACTCTGCAGGGCACAAGAATAGATCTCTGGACCTGTTGGCATTTTGAAGAGAGGTACATTATCAAATGTGTATAGACTGTAGGTGAGGCAATGAATGCTCCTGGCATCAGTTGGCCACTCCCTGCAGGACGCCAATGAGAGGAGAAAGTGCCCAAAGCTGTGCGACCCATCCTGTCCAATGTAGAGGGAATGAGCCAATAAGTGGTATCTCGCATGGTTCCTTGACTATAAAGTAGTAGCAGATCAGGCCTGGCCCTCAGTGTGATGTGCTATGGGATGGAAGGCTGATGTGACCACACAGAAGGCATGATGGTTGGTGCACGTGCCTCTGGTGCATCGCTCAAGGCAACAGCAGAATTGGCTAATGTGACAATTCAGTGGTTGACGGGGAAAAAAAAACATCAACAAGGTCGAAAGAAGCCACTGCACAAAAGGGACAGAGGACAGATTTCATGTCTTGTGAAAAGAAATGGGCAGTCAAATCAAGAAAAAACTCACCTCAAAATTCAGCACTGGCAGGGACATACTGTACCTGTCACCATGGCAATCTGAAAACCACTTGCATCTGAGAAAAACTGCAATGTCTGCCTACAGTGGTGCCAGTAAAGAAAATATTGGGCCGTTGAACACTGGAAGCATGTGATGTGGTCAGACCAATCACGTTTTACACTATGCAACACTGATGGGTACGGTGGCAAGCCCATGAAGCACTAGACCCCCTAAGCGTAGTGTTCACTGTTCAGGCTACTGGTGGGGCTGTCATGGTCTTGGGTATGTTCTGCTGGTCTGGGAGAGCTCCTCTGATCATTCTGGGTGCTACTCTGTGGCATACCTCAACACCATCGCTGACCAGGTGCAATCAAAAATGCTCACCATCTATCCACATGCTGATGGCATATTCCAGATTGACAATGACAATGCCACTGTGCACAGAGCTAGAATTGTGAAGGAGTGGTTCTCAGATCATATTGGCCTCAGGCACTCCCCTGGCTACCACAGTCCCTGTCAACTGCTGCTGGCTGAGTGATCCCATATCTCCACAGATATCTGTGAACAGCATACTAAAATACGCACCCATCTGTGCCTAGTGTCCGATATATGGGATGCAGAAAAAAAAAATAGAAATGTTCATAAGTCACATCTGCACACAAGTACAGCAAAGGAAACTTAATTCTAAAAATGTAGGCATGAATGCATTAACAGTATTTGTTAGTTTGTTATTAAGGACTGGGTAGCCGATTGATCAGCAAATACCTGTAGCAGTTTTAAACATTATATTAACAAACAACGAAAAACCATGTATTTCAAAGAGCAAAAAACTTTATATAAAAATACTGAAAAATATAAATTATGTACATCCGAAAAACTCATTGTAAAAGGAATTTGGACTGTGTCTCTAGAACAGAGCTTCTCAGACTTTGTCGTAGTGAACCTCCCTGAGCTATAAAAAAAAAAAAAATACTGCGCCTCCCCAGTTTACTGAAACAACAAACTGGAAATCCTACTGTATGTTGCAACATAATTAATAGAAAGTAGAAGGGATTTGATCAATATAGATCAGTATGAGATTCAGAAGTATTAATCTTAAGTTCAAAAACAATAAAAATGGAATCAGCTGAAATAAAACTTCACAAACATTTTAAGAAATGTTAATAACACTGTTCCACAAAGTCCTCCAGTGTTGCAAACATGCAAACAGATCCCTGCTGCACACGTGAAGACCACAGTTCAAGTTTGTTAATGAATGCTGCTATCCGATCATTAGCAATGAAAACATTTGAATCTCGAACCTTTATAAAGTTTACGATTTTCACTGCAACAGAAAGAATATTGCTAAGCTCCTCTGGCACCTTCTTAGCAGCCAATGCCTGTCTGTGGATCATACAATGATTCCAGGTTGCTGTGGGGGCCACTTCTTGTACCCTTGTCACAAGCCCGCTATACCGTCCTGTCATAGACCTTGCGCCATCGCTGCAAATTCCAAAACAACGCCCCCAATCAAGGCCAGTGTCTTGGACAAAACCATTCAATAGTTTAAAAAGCTCTTCACCTGTTGCTCATGTTGGAAGTGGATGGCAAAACAGAAATTCCTCTTTTAATTCTGTTGCTGTAGCAAAACGAATATACACTAGTAGCTGTGCAGAATTGGATATGTTGGTAGACTCATCTATCTGAATTGAAAAATATGGGCTCTGACAAACACTTTCTAGAGCTGCTCTTTTACATCAGTGTCCATCTCCTCAATACGGTGTGAAACTGTGTCGTTTGAAAGTGGGATCACGTCTAGCTGTGATGCTGCTTTCTCTCCTATCATCATGAGCACATATCCTTTGCAGCTGGAAGTAGTAGTTTCTCACCTATGTTGTGCGGCTTACCAGCTTTGGCAATGCATAAAGCCACACGGTAAGAAGCCTCCGTAGCCTTCATGTTAACAGTGCTGTATACTTCAACAACTTTTTTCTTTGTCCTGTTAACCCATTGAGCCCTATGAAAAAACTCTATGGGTTTAGATACTAAGGTCGGGTGTCTTGTTTTGAGATGCCGGTGTAGCTTGCAGGGCTGCATGCTGTCGTTTGCCAGTAGTTCACCGCATACAACACATTGAGGCCTTGGTGCATCGCTGGACCCGCTCCATGTAAAGCCCTATTTTAAATATACTTCATCATATTTTCGGCTTCTGAGTTTTGCTGGAACCGCCACTGCTGCCCTCACTTCGACTTGTATTGTACGTTTTTCTCACTTTGTCACAAAACGATCCATTTCTCACTTAAGCTCTTTCTCTCTAAGCGCACTGCTGATAACAGTTTACTTGGCAGAAAAATCACGTCACAGTTGCTAAGGAACATTAGCACGTTAAAGAAAATATTTTTGTGTTTTTTTTTTATTGAGTTATTTTTAAATGTAATACATTTTAAAATCTATAATAAATTTTTTTCAAATCATCCAACCTCTCCAAAAAAAAAAAAAAAAACCACAGCTGGCAGCTGGCACCTCCCTTAACACATTCCTGTGCCTCCCTTGGGAGGTGTGCCCCATAGTTTGAGAACCGCTGCTCTAGAACACAAAAACTTTTATATTAACAAAAAAAAAAAAAAAAAAGTGGAAAACTATTTTACATTTTATATACATAAGAAATTATATACAAAAACAAACAAAGCACCCTCTCATTGCAAAAGGTAGGCTTAAATTAGACTGTGTTCCTGGGCACACTCCATGGAACAGAAGCCAGGGTGTCCCACGCCACTGTAGAACCCCTTAAAACTCCCCTGTCCATTGCCGACGTAACCTGGGGCAAAGTCCTTATACCGTTTCTCGCATTGCCCACACTGCGAAGTTATGAAATCTGGTCCGCACTCTGAATATACTCCTATGTGAACATATTCCAGTTCACCGCACCTGTTTAAATTGTAATAATGTGTTATAAGTTCTTTAATATATTAATAGTGGTTTCAAGACACTTAAGAAAAAAAATCCCAACCTCCCCTTTTTAAAGAAAAGCTTAGCAGAGCAATCCTTATTGGGTGATCATTCATTTTTTCACAAAAAACAACAAAAACACAGTAGCATCGTTTCTCCATGATTACATTAGTGCAGCTATGTAATGTTTTTGGTACTTACTTTTTCTGAAATATTTACAACCAATCAAGTTTATTATGTTTCGCATCATAGCCCACCTACATTTACCAACTTTGTGTTTTTAACTGAAAAATGTTTTTTTTTTTTTAAACAATAACATTGCGCCTGTTCCAAACATTAAAATGGCTATCACCCTTATCATGTGATCGGGCTGTAGCGTGTATAATCAAAGGCTATACCCCTCTCAACAGATTGGGTGCATTCACAGAGATCATTCTGTGCAGATTCAGTGCAGAATCTAACCAATGTAGCCAATGGGTGCGCTCACAGAGATCATTCTTAGAAGATCATTGGCTAAATTGGTCACAGAATCTGCGAGAATGATCTCTGTGAACGCAACCATAGCCTACCTGTAGGTGGAATGTTGAGCGAGAGCTCTGACAATAGGGCAGTGTTAGGTCATGTGATCGCTGTCCTGACAGATGTAAAAGTGTGTTCAGTATTAATAAAATTACAAAATGTCGACTTCGCTACTGAAGAATATGTTTTGCAAAAGTATAAAGAACAAAAAGGCAGCTACAGGAGTTTGAATGCATTTGTACCATGGGCTCAGCTTTGAGGTGCTGGAATGGGTGCTGTAAAAACGTTTTCATACTAACTTTTGTACGTAATAACATTCATTTAAAAATTCAATTGATGCCTATGAAATACCTTTTGTGACTAATTAGCTATTAACATTTAAAATATTGAGTACTTTGATATACAGTGCCTATAGAAAGTCTACACCCCTTGAACTTTTTTCACATTTTGTTGTGTCAGTGCCTCAGAGTTTCATGCATTTAAATGAGGATTTTTTTCCACTTATCTACACACCATACGCCACACTGTTAAGAGGAAAAAGTTTTTATTGAGAAAAAAATATATATTAAAAATACAAAACGGAAAGATTATAATTGGATAAGTCTCCAACCCCCTGAGTTAATACTTGGTGGAAGCACCTTTGGCAGCAATTACAGCTGTGAGTCTGTTGGGATAGGTCTCTACCAACTTTGCACACCTAGATTTGGCAATATTTGACCATTCTTCTTTACAAAACTGTTCAAGCTCTTTCAAGTTCTTTGAGGAGCGTTGATGGACAGCAATCTTCAAGTTGTGCTGCAAATTTTCGATTGGATTTAGGTCGGGCTCTGACTGGGCCACTCAAGGACATTTACTTTTTGTTCCTTAGCCACTCCAGTGTAGCTTTGGCTGTGTGCTTTGGGTCGTTGTCATGCTGAAAGGTGAACTTCCATCCCAGTTTCAGCTTTCTTGCAGAGGGCAGCAGGTTTTCCTCAAGGACTTCTCTGTACTTTGCTCCATTCATTTTCCCTTCTATCCTGACAAGTGCCCCAGTCCCTGCTGATGAGAAACATCCCCATAACATGATGCTGCCACCACCATGCTTCACAGTAGGGATGGTGTTCTTTGGGTGATGCGCTGTGTTGTGTTTGTGCCAAACATAACGCTTTGCATTTAGGCCAAAAGTTCCATTTTAGTTTCGTCAGACCACAAAACTTTTGCCACATGGCTACAGAATCTCCTGAGTGTTTTTGCATACTTCAACTGGGATTCAAGGTGGGCTTTCTTGAGTAATGGCTTTCTTCTTGCCACCCTACCATACAGGCTAGATTTGTGGAGTGCCTGGTATATTGTTGTCACATGCACACTTTGACCAGTCTTGGCATTAAAACCTGTAGCTCTTGCAAAGTTGCCATTGGCCTCTTGGTAGTCTCTCTGATTAGTCTCCTTCTTGCTCGGTCATCCAGTTTGGAGGGACGGCCTGATCTAGGCAGGGTCTTGGTGGTGCTATGCACCTTCCACTTCTTAATAATCGTCTTGACCGTGCTCCAAGGGATATTCAAGGCCTTTGATATTTTTTATACCCATCCCCTGATCTGTGCCTTTCAACAACTTTGTCCCAGAGTTCTTTTGAAAGAGCCTTGGTGCTCATGGTTGAGTCTTTGCTTTGAAATGCACTACCCAGCAGAGGGAACCTACAAGAACTGCTGAATTTATCCTGAAATCATGTGAATCATTACAATTTAACACAGGTGAAGGCCACTTAACTTGGTGTGTGATTTTGAAGGCAATTGGTTACACCTGAGCTAATTTATGATTGCTATTACAAGGGCTGGACACTTATCCAACCAAGCTATTTCAGTTTTTATTTTTAATTAATTTTCTAGATAAATGAAAAAGAACTATTTTAATGCATTTTAATTCCAGGCTTTATTTTGAAAGGGGTGTATACTTTCTATAGGCACTGTATGTTTCAATTTTAACTAAATCAAGTTATTAGTCAAACTGATAAATCTTGTTACATACCGGTATTGATTTATTAAAATGTTTGGATATACTGCTATTTTATTGATTACTGGTTCGTTCAGTCATCTTAAAATAACGCTTAGAATGTGTTTTGTTGGATAATAATAATAATAATAATAATAATAATAATAATAATAATAATAATAATAATAATAAAATGTTTTGACTGATTCAAATTTTGCTGCAGATGGATTTATTTTCATAGGCTTTCTTTTGGTTATGGGGCAGCTGCGCTCTGCCATTTTTTTGGGGATGTTGCAAGCCAACTGAATGTGATTTTGCAAGTTGTATTTGGATGTACAGAGTAGTGTCGAAAAAGCAACTTATGCAAGGCTCTCGATTCCTCTGTATTGTGCGATTCATCTTTTTTGTGCTTGACAGGTCAGCATAAGATGTAACGGCTGGGCGCTACACAGTGTTCAGAAATTAGGATTTAAGAGTTGTGTTTTTGTGCACGTTGTACTGGTTTTACTCAAAAGTGATTCCTGTTCAGACATTTATGAATGATAATAATAAGAGACATGCACTATTCTGACACCCTGGGATCGTTCAAGAAGCTGCTTGATGAGATTCTGGGATCAATAAGTTACTAACAACCAAACGAGCAAGATGGGCTGAATGGCCTCCTCTCGTTTGTAAACTTTCTTATGTTCTTATGACCAACAAAAATAACTGCATTTCTAAAAGTTCAATTATACAAAGGTACCTAATTTAAAGGTCTTATAAAAACATCTGTTTAGTTTTTGCAATTTATTTTATTTACTAAAATTAAAGTGTTTCAATTTTTGTATTTTCACTCAGTGCATAGTCTATGTGCTTTCCATCTTTAACAATATTTATTCAAATCAAAACAGGATAGTTTAGATTAGATTTATTTATAATGTTACAGGTTTAAACATATAAAATGTTTTTAATTTGACATTTTCCCCAGGAGTGCTAGTGGGCCGCAGTGCCTAATGCAGGTGGGCCTCAGGTAAAGAAGTTTGGGAACCTGTGCTGTAATATAATATGAACATGTATGCTTGGTAATTTAAAGGGTTTTAAACAGATTGCAAAAAATGGTTAATGATTTATGAATTAGGTCTAAATTGGTAATAACAGTAAATAAATACTATAAAAAGATGACTGCCTTAAAAAACGACGAGGGTTGATAAGCCCAGCGTTAATCAGGCTGTAACAGTAAAATCAATACAGTCAAGTTAATTAATGGCATTGGCAATGCTTGCAAAAATAATGTCGTTTTATGAATAGAGTCCAAGGTCTTTGAAAATACTGAAGAAACCAACCTTTGTCCTAGATTTCTTTGCAAGAGCACATTTAAATACAGTGTAATTTATAATATGTAGGAAAGTGGTTTTATTTGAATAATGTACACTCATCTCACCATTAAGTGAATCATTACAGCTTGCATAGCAGGGAATATACTGCAAAGGAAACTTTGAGAAATTCAACTCAAGTGGTGCCCTATAACAAAGAGGTGGTTTAATGAACCTACTTCACTTGATTAAATTAGGTTTTGGGGTTATTTATATTATAGGACTCTTTAGAAAGCATTTAGTTTGAAAAGGAATCATTTTAATTGATCTATTTTTCCTTAACAAATAATACATTTATAAAGGAAAATATTGTTTGACAAAAAGAGTTTTATTGCAGGTCTGTGTTTCCAAAGTCCCACTGAGCAGACCAGGAACATTCATTTGGTAATAAACGCCTTACTGGCGACAGGAACTTTCACGACAGAATTTACATTTTCATTGTTTTAATTCAGGGGATTAAGAGACAAAGAAAAGAGAAACATGAGGAATATTTTTTTACATCATCTTGATTTAAAATGACTGCGACAATGACAGACTCAGAATACCACTGTCAACAGACCCCTAGGCAAGAAGGAAACTTTAAAACCTTAAAAACCAACCAAGAACGCACCCTTACGTGCTTAGTATCTAAAGAAAGGCAATTTCTTCAGGGGAATTGTAACAGAGTACACCACTCCCTACGCTTATTATTATTATTATTATTATTATTATTATTATTATTATTATTATTATTATTATTTAAATGTATGGTGTGGGAAAACAACCTTTATTATTATTGTTAAATGTGTATGGCAGGGACAGGGTTATATTCTCTTGTCTGCCAAAATACATCCTGTGAGAATGTGTGGTCGGCAGGTAATAATTTATTGATGAATTGGCTGTTGATCACGCTTTATTAGAACACCTGTGAGGTCGAGGGATAAACGAGGTAATTGATAACCAGTTTATCCCTGACCACTATATATACAAGCAGCTTTTGCTGACCGGGTTGGTTCGTTTTGGTCTTGAGTACTGAGAAGTTACGTGGTCGTGTTGGAAGAAGATTGACGAGAGAAAGAGGAGAACAGAAACCATACAAACTTTTGCTTTTTTCAAGACAATATTTCTTTTTTTAAGTTAAGTATTTATTATGATGTATTCTGCTTAGAGATACATGTATAAAAAATGTTATTCTATGACCCAAGAGACCTTACAATACTTCCTGAAAATTTTGTTGAAAAATATTGATGTTTGGGGAAATTACAAGACGTTGTTTCACCTGAGTGATTGCAATGACATAATACACGTTTATTCTCAGGGTCTTTATAAGCAATAATGGACACTACTCTTGATTATTTGCTGAAAATAATATTTATAAATAAAATATTAGTTATTCATTCCATTATTAACAGTAATAAGGAAACAAAAAGTATCAGATACATTTAGTTCATGAAATATTATCTGCTTATATCCACTCGTTTCTTGATAATTTATAAATGTTCTAAAACATATACATATTAAAACACATGAGACAGAATAAATGTTCTAATATAACTGTGTCAAATACATTGGATTTACAGTGTTTTTCCATGTCTTTCTTATCTTTCTTACAAGTTTCTCTAAAGCAGGCTTTGATGTCTTTTCTCTCGGTGCTGCCAAAACATTTTCCGCCCTTTAGACACTAATGCCCTTTTCACTGACATCACACAAAAAACTATCAGCAAGTGAATATCAGTCCCTCCCTATCCAATGACATGTGTTTCAAGCAGTGCTTAATTTGTAAATCGGGAGGTCCTGGAACACATAGTGAGCGCTGAGAGCGGGGTGTTCCGGGGCTCTGAGGTACCGGAACGCATGAGAAAAAAGTGACAAACACAATGTAGCAGCAGCAGACAGAGTAAACAGCCAAGCAGCCTACTATCTATGGTGCTGAAATGGACACGCTCTCCAGGGTGCTGATTAATTCAAAGCATTTAGACGTCACTGCAGAACACCCGCCATATGCATAGCCGATAGTATGCTCACATAGGCCTTCTCGAGTAGCTGTGGGGCTTACACAAGTCCGAATTTCTCATAGCCTAATTTTCAAGACATCAATGTACAGCAACATTTTTAGACGCCACTGCAGAACACCCACCATAACGCATATGCCCACATAGGCTACTCAGCTGTGAGGGCTTACAAGACCCGAATTTCATATAATTTTCAAGACTTCAATGTACCAGTAGAACACATCACAATATCGGAATATAACTTCAAATAAAATAAATCAATGTAGGTACAGCTAAACACACATATTAGAATAAGCCTGCCTATGTGATAATATGAAGCGCATATTTAGATTAACATCACAGTAGAGAAGTTTGTAAAGGAAAAAGATGTTCCTACCTTAGTTTTCCAAAACCTCCCACAACACAGCCATTTCCTCGCGCCTTATCCTCCCTATTTCTGGTTTTGCTCCTGGTGTCTGTGCCACATGTGTGTCCTTTAGCAATCCATGACCTCACATAGGGGCTGGGTTGAATTTGGTCACGGGTGGGCCATCAAGGTTCAGAAAGAGTAGTCCTGATATGGTGGAGGTATGCAGGGAAGCCGGGTTGAGGTGCAAATCAGATTCATTTGAGAAAATCCCTGCTCACATTCTGCACTGGAGATGGGGATGGTCCTGACCGCCACCAACAGTCTATCTGGAATGTCTCCTTTACCATTGGTGTCCATGTACTGCCTGTAGGCCCACATGACCGTCCGTGGACTGTCAATGCCAAACCGCTGGCAGAGAGATTCTATCTCTGTTTCCCGTGACAGTGCTCCTGCGCCCTGGGGCCAGTATTGCGCGTAAAGCACCTTCAGCTCCTCGATGAACTGGCTGTATCCTGTATTGTCCACCGCCCGCCCTCCTTGAGAGAACATTCTAGCCTCCATGTTCCTCGCTAAGCTCTCGAAAAACTCCCTCTGATTAAGGACTCTGTCGCTGGGTCTTCCACCATTCAGTTTGACTCCTTGGAAAGAGTTCTCCTGAATCCCTCTCTGGCTGAGTTGTGTGTGTCAGCCTGGCTGCTGTGACATTGCACTGAACACCCTCGCTTCCCTGAAGACTGCCCTGTGTGCAGTAATAATTGTGCAGTCTCTCTTTGGAGCTCGAGTGACAATTCAGATAGTTCTTGAAGTGCATCACACATAAGGCCTAGATTGTTAACAAACGCATGCGAGGAAATGCGCATGGCAAGGCCACTATAGCTCTGACAGGTCACGCTGTCGCTGGAGGCATCCTCATCTGCTGCGGTGAAATGCTTGTGAAGAGCCGGGTAATTTTTCCACACAGCCTCTACAGTTCTAAAACTGGAAGCCACCCATCTAGTGTCCAAGATCCTGCCGATTTTGCACAGCTGAATGTCTAAACTCTCTGCGCACTCCCTCAGCTCCATTCTGTTTTTGTTGGATACGCTATAAAGCGCATATAGCTTGTCCATAAGTATTTTAAAATGATTGATAGCTCCCATCTCTTTTACCACAGCACCTACTGCGAGCTCAAGCCTGTGTGCCGAAAGCAGTGCCAAACAGTTATATTAGGGAAGAGGGCCTGGAGCCTTGTTGCTACTCCGCTCTTGTGTCCCAGCATGACATACGCAATCACACGTTATTCCAATGAGGGTTTTGAGAGAAAGTGCTCAGTAAACTTCACACCCTCTAATGCAGATAACAGCTTACGGACAATTTCCTCAGCAGATAAATCATCCAGTTCTACAAAATCAACAAAAATGTTTGCAGGTACGCCCATATCTGTCAGCTGAATTCTGATGTATACAATCAAGGCACTCTTTTTATTCAAACTAGTAGCCTCATCCAGTATTAGGCTGATTTTGGGAGAATACTGTACTATTCTTTCAAATAGTTTTCGCTTCATTTCGGATGAAATATGTTGCTGTATGTTGGAGCAAGCAGCATTGGAATGGAGAATTCTCCCCATGTCAAGACCATTTAACTCATGACAGTCAATTTCTTGCTCAAAGCCATGAGCGGGCCTGTGACGCTTAGCCTCCTTGTAAGCTGATCGGAAGACTCTGGATGTAGTGTCTATTTGATCATTTTGAGTGTTAACTATAACCTGTGTTAAGGTGTCATCTTTAGCCTTGGCTACAATGCTTGCTGCCGCTAAATGGGCCTTGGTTCGGGCATGTCCAAAAACCTTTTTTCTGAGGGCTCTTTGTTGTTTTTATGTCAGAGGCAGAGGACGTTACTGTACATTCCACCCACTCTTTTGCTAGTTTCATCTCTCCAGTCTTTTCCGAACCCAAGCTCCCTACCTTTTTGCATGTTGTACAGCCCAGCTTTGAATTTTGCATGACAAGCCAGGGGTTATAATGATTGCTTTTTCTTAAACTGAGCCTCCGTCCAAACTGCACCTGCTCTGGGCACATCATCGGTGGATGCACTGTCCTCCCTGACCCCGTCCCCTCTCCCGTCGAGTCTGACTCACTAGTAAGCCTACTAGCTAGTGGAGGACGTGCCGGTGGTGATGCTGAACTGGCAGGATTAGCAGCACAGACAGCGCTGCTAGCTAAGGCGTCGCCATCAGGTGCAGTTTGCCCTCACTCCTCTCCTCCGGCACTGATAGTTCTCTGGCTCGTTTTGGGTTCGATTCACCATCTTTCTCTGGATGTTTGGACTTGAAAACGTTAAACTCGATTGTCTTTTAGGCCTATCCATTTTTGATCTGGCTTTCCTTTCTCACGACACGCTTCAAATTCAGTAGCAACGACTAGCCTAGGCTATGTGACGTCATTATGTAGGGACCTCTCACTAGCTGACCACCACTGTTTCAAAATCAGTTACTTACCTCGCCGCCCGCCCCATAATCTCTATGTAAAATAAGAGAGCAGGTCTAGAATCGATGTGGCAGGATAGGATGCGCTTTTACGGGGGCAGGAGAAATAACGAGGAGGCAGAGGCAACTTTAACTCTGATCGCTTTTATTAGAATGTTTACAGTGCAAACAGTAGAAAAAATAATAAATCATGCCGCGAGAGGTACCGGATCCAGGCAAATTAGGTGCCGTAACGAAAAAAGTCAAATCTGAGAGGTGCCAGATCCTGTTCCGCAGGATCCGCTCAAATTAAGCACTGGTTTTAAGCCTGTACTGCAAAGTATGGTGGCCCTGTAAGTCATCAAAAAAAGTGCTTTCTTATCATGTTTTCACAATCCTAGAAGCCCACTTCAGTATGATCATGTTAACACGATCCCGGTCCTTAAAGGGTTAAGAGTTTATAAAACAATGACCTCACAGGAATCTTTCATTTGTGTGATGGTTACATATGCAAAAAACTTTGCTCGCATCTCTTCCTGAAGTCTTATTGTTTTTATTTGCTATGGCCTTACAATACATTTAAATAGTCCTGGGCCCTAATCACAGTTTTAAGGAATATTCAGGACTGTTCTTTTAAAGATAGTTTTGATTAAAAATCAAGTTTGCAGTTCATTAAACCTTTTCTCAACTGTTCATTTTCGCTTTTCAAAGCAACGTTTAATCTAAGAGAATGTTTATTACTGTTCAATAGCAGGATTTCCATGCAGTTTAGAAACTCCAAATTCTCTCTCCATTGTCGTGAGAATGTGACAAAGCACACTGTGATAAAGAGAGAAAGAGTCGATGTCGTAAATCTCCCTCCCACCAGAAAGGGCGCTGTGTAAGGTTGGTGGTATGCTGCCTCCTAGATGGACTGCCTTGACGGTAGGCGGAAACCGAAGGTGACCATATTAGGGGAGCGCCAGAGTTGCACGCACTGAAAGACTCCATTGCAATCAGCTGCGGACAGCCCTCTATTGGAGAAACCATGGCAACAGATTGATTGCAGGGAGGGCTTTGTGGGTACAAAGGGGAAGCAGCTACGCCATTGAGAAGGAGTGCTTAGCCATCAAATGGGCTACTCATGCTCTTCGCTATTACTTGTTAGGGCATTCTTTCTCTCTTGTCCCTGATCATGCTCCTTTAAGGTGGTTACACACGATGAAGGACAATAACGCTTGGATAACTCGGTGGTATCTTTCAAGGAGGGGGACTATTGGGGAATTAGGGAAGCGCAGAGTTGCACGCATCGGAAAGACTCCATTGCAATCAGCCGCGGACGGCCCTCTATTGGAGAAACCATGGCAACGGATTGTTTATGGGAGGGCTTTGTGGGTACAAAGGGGAAGCAGCTATGTCAAAACGCCGCTTTGCGCTGATCGCGGTACAGACAGCCGGAGCCTGTACTGTTTTACTTTGTTGTGTTTTTATTGCAGAGGAGGAGTGAGCCATGGACCGGAAAATACGAGCACTTCCCTGCACAGCACAGCATCGCACCGCACCGCACCACTCACTGGCACCACGCTTCCCAGGACCCGAAAGACACTGCCGCACGGAGGACGGGGACGGACAAAGTCCAGTTTTGTTTACTTTTGTTTTGTGGACTAAGAGAACTGTTTTGTACCCCCAATACCATCGTTGGTAAAGGGGTGGACTTATTTGTGTTATTGTTATTATTTTTATAATTAAACACACGAGTTAGGTATGTGTAACTTAGGTTAGGTATGTGAGAAGAATGGACAATGGAATAAATAGAAATGACAACAGTGTATTGATAAAGTATTTAGCCCCTTGTCCACTGGATTTAGTGAGACAATCTGCCAAAAAATATTTAAGGCGATCAGTGACTGTATTGAGCCCTGTGGGTGTTATATTTGAAATGAGCGTGCCGATCTCCGCCCTCACGCTACACGCACAGAATAGGGTAGTAGTTGAGTAGGAATAGCTAGCAGAGCAGGACGGAGGGGCAGGAGTGTGAGCGTTAGGTGGCAACTGTAATTGTAAATAAAAATAAGAAAGGGTTATGTGTAAATGGTATGTGTACCTGAAACTAACCTGCCTAGAATTCTGTATGACAAAAGGATCCTGGAGATTTCACAATAAATCGGAGACTTGCTACAATTTCTGAGTGTCTGTTTGCCTGCTTCTTGCAGCCTATATGTGCCTTCACTTAGAAACCAAAAAGCCTTCCGTATTCTTCCGATGTAGAAGCCATGGGGCAGCTGTAAAGGAGTAGAGGGAGGCTGACTTGATTACTGGGAATGTATACCCTGAAATGTGGCCCTGGGAAAGGAAAGAGCCGCTGGACTGCTGTCCTCACGAATAATGTTTACTATTTAAAATACTGTGTAAATATAATAACAAGGACAGTGTTATTCATTTACCATCATGGTAATGTTTATAAATATGGGTGGAGATGTTTCAAGAACATCAAGAGTATTGAGCGCATTAATCACCTACAAAAACACACAAAATAAAGTTCATAAACAAGAAATAAAGAACTTAATTTCTGAGCTTGTAAGCATTCTTAAGTTGTTTCTTATTAATTTTAGTAAAACAAAATTAATTTGAACCATTTGGAGTAAAAAGCTTTGAGAATGTGGCCCTCTTATTTTATTTACCATGACAGCATACTCAACAAGATTAATATCGAAGCCAGGAAATAGAACAGTCCTGGCAGTGCCCAAGGTAATAATTACCTCCTGTTGATTGCAAGCAATTTCAAGTGCAGTCGGGCAATTTTCTCCTGGCTGTTCTACACACAAACTCAGATCATAAATAACGAAGCGTGGTTGCGATGTCTCCTTACTGTCTTTCAGAAGGAACGTTTACAGAAAGGAGATGTCTGATTGACTAACTATTGCTTATAAAAGATTGAAAACTGTTTATGTTTCATACAGTGATCCAGGAGGAAGTTCTCATGTGCCATTAAAATCCTGTTACTGTTTTTACCATTTGAATCTTATTTTTTTTATAACACAAGGTGGTAGTTCTGCCATCCCTAGTGCATATTCTTTGTTTTGTGATCAGTTTTCTCTGCAGAAAACAGTCTACTGCAATCAAATCAGGGTTTCTTTTGGGAGATTTAAGTATTTTAATAAAACTGTCAGAAAAGCAACTATAGTTTTCTTAAAGGAGGCGTAGGCTGTGGGGAAACTTGAAGTGTGTGTATTCATAGTATCTAAGATTTGCTGTCATAGGGTATATAGGCAAAATACAATAATGTAAAATGACTGGAAAACTTGTTAGTTGTTGTTTATATGCAATTGTTCTGTCCCCTCACACAATAAAGCCATGCTGTGTTATTCAATCAATAGCCAAATAAAGCTCTCTTCTCATTACTCAAATAAAACAGACAATACATAACAATTGCTTCCCCAGCAGCCTTTTAAAAAGAAGACACAAAACACAGGAGCACCCAGAAGAAGTAATGGCTTTTTGACCTCTGCCCAGCTCCTAGAACAGATATCCTTTCCTGAAAGTAATGGGTTTCATTGACAAATCGAGTTCTCCTCATTGTCTGGTAAAATTACAGATGCTTCTCTGTGGTATATTGACCGTGCTTCAGACGCTACAAAGATACAAGACTATCGTCACACAGCTAAGTCAAATGCATGCTTGAGCACAGCCATGTAAAACACTGTCAATCTGGTCCTGGGGAAGTTGGATGTGGAAATCTGCAATGAAATCCATTCTCCAGACTGACCTCAAGGGTTATCACTCTGAAATTTGATTTGGCAAGGCAAACAAACAAAGGGAGTAGCTTCTACGAGCGGTCTATTAAAGTGCATCAGAGTAAAACAGATTTACAACAGGGAGATGCAGCTTTTATATATGAAAGAATGTGTGGCACAGCTACAGTACCATTCATACTTAATCAGTGCGGGACGGCTCATCAGAATGCATTACAGCACAGAATTAGCTGTGAAGTCCAAGTCGGGTATGACAAAATGGACTTAAATAAAAGGTCCAGCCCGCATATCAATACAATACAAGAAGTTTGCTCTGCACTGAAAGATGATTGAATTCCCTGCACCTGTGGTGTGGAAGACCTGTGACTGGAACAGAATGCTAAAATATTTCTGCTTCTAGTTCATCGTACTGCTCTCCTTTTGCTTTTGGTTCTCAGAGGATCCAATAATTTAAACAACATCATTCCAAGACTACCACCGCAGTGGTTAGAAGAAACCTCTTCACTCCTCTACCACCACTGGTTTTAATGGCTATTTACACAATACAGCTTGGCCAAAGGTTTTATATCACCCGATATAATTAACTAAGTTTGCTTCATAAAGTAAAATGAAACCATGCTGAATAATGTTACTTTAACATATTAAATTACATACTGCTTTGTAGTTTTCCATATACTTAACGAAAAACTGAAAATGTGAAATGCGATATTTCAAAATCGAACATGAAATATTGTACTATTATGGCTTCTGGTAGACTTTTGCAATATCATTTTGCAGCTTCTTTAATTATTGATTAATGTTAAATAAAATATCTTCATTATGTTCATAGATGTATTTTTTTAATTATGTCTCAATCCTAAAATTCTAGGTGATGCAGAACTTTTGGCAAGAGCTGTAGTTCTAAGCATACAGGTAATTGAAAACTTCTGTGTTGAGAGAAATGTTAATTTCTAGTACCTACATATCCACATTTCCTAAGTGTTAATAATATCAAAGTGAATTAAAGCATTTTGTATAAAGAAACAAGGGTGTCAGAACCACTGTACAGTATTAACCTGTTGCATTTACACGGTAATCATGCAGCTTTCCAAAGGTTTTCCCATGATTATACTATGCATTTCCTATAGTTTACCATGGTGGAGCAGGGCTGCACATAAGGAGGGGGTTTACCATGGTGGGGCAGGGCTGCACATGAGGAGGGGGCTTCTGTGAATGTTTACTGTAAATACGAGTGTTGTGATTGTATAAATAATAGTGGGATTGGTTTTAATGGGGAACCTGACGCTCTGTGTGTAGCAGCCTGCCTGCTGTGCCTAGTTACAGGAATGAGCAGCGTGTGTGTGATTACCAGCTGCGAGCTCCTAATCAGCAGGTGTGCACAGTGCAGCAGAGCACCAGGAATAAAAGGGTCCGATTGCACAGACCAAGGCTGCTGTAAAGCCATAGGGTCAGAGCGCTGCTGCTGCCTGAAGCATCGGTCCGTCTGTGCTGCTGAATGTATGCTCCGAGGTCGGGAGTTTTTCAGGGGAGAAGGAAGCTGCAACGCACCAACGATCGAGTGCATATCTGAGGTTGGAGTTGAATGAACTGCCCGAGGGACAGGGAGTTAGTTTTGGGATAGTAGGTCCCACCCAGTATAGCAGACAGGTGTGGAAGCGGGACCTCCATTTGTTAGCGGAGTAGCATGAGTCGCCTTCACGGCACCTTTTGTTTGATAGTTTTGTACAGTGTTTATTTTACCTTTTGTACGCCGGGTCAGATGTCCCACGTGAGCTACCATGGCTGGTAGCGCCACATGGGGTTCCTGTATGTAGCATCACATGGGATTCCTGTATGTAGTCTGTATGTAAATAAACCTGTGCACCTGCGAGACATGTCAATCCCAACCTTCCAGTCTCAGTCTCCTGTCAATCACGCAGCGATCATGCATCCACTTCATCATCTAATCGGTCATCCTTCAATTGTACAGGAGTCCCCTGTTACACATGGTTTGCAATGTGTTTAATATGCTTTACCATACCTCTCTGGGTTTTACAATTCTTTCCTATGCTTTACCATGCTTTCACTATGCTTTTTACACATTCCAATGCTATTACTATGGGAACCCTTTATAAAGGTTACATGGTGTTCTTGAGGGAAATCAAAGACCTTATTACAGAGAAAAGAAAACAATCCCCAGGAATCTGTGTGAAAGACAAGCAACAAGTGAGGATCAGCAGCTCCGGTCCCTCAGCACCTCCGACTGCCCTGTTTAGAATGAATGTATTCATGCTGTTGCTTCTTTCTTATTAATGGCACAGTTATCTCCCTTTAGACAGGTTCTCCATAATAATAACCTCACCCCGTCTCTGCCTCACTCCTCCCCACAGAGGATGAGCCAGGAGGGGCAGACACACATTAGCTCCGGGACTCCATTATTTCTGAAGAGTTATTAATTAGCCCTGCATGGGAGCTGTAGCGGCCTGGCTTGAAGAACGAGCCTCTGGAGGCTTACTCCTTTACTGCTTTCCTGCTGCTCCATGTTCTGTAACCTGTGTGTTCACTCAATTTGGTATGAAGGTGTGTTAACAGTCCCTATTAATGTGAAAAATGGGCAGTTTTAGATCCTCAAAGTAGCTTGCAGCCTGCAATGACTAATGCATCTCTCAGTATATCCTATCAAGATCTATTTGTTTTAAGGTGGATGGATATCGGTAGTTCAAATGATCATTTCCTCTCCAATTTGACAGGAAAAATCAACCATCACCACGCCAAGCAGACATTTGACTTTGGAGGTAACCCCTCATGTCATCCCTCAATCAGTAGCAGCTACCAATACTATTCAAGCCAGGTACATGTAAACCTCTCCTTGCAGTGTTTGCCATGCTTTGAGTTGACCTCCTCCTCTCCAACCTCCACCTCATTTTCAGCCTCGCCAGGGGCTAGCAACCTCCCTGCCTCCTGCCTATCTCAGCACCGGCTGAGAGACACCGATCAAAATTTTCAAAAAGATAATGCAAATGTTGTTTGTAAACATGTGTGGTATTTCTTACATCCACTGGCCATTCAGTGAATGAGCAGTTCTGTCATCAAACATAATACATGCACTAAAAGCATAGTCCTACACTTTGCTTGCATTTGATATATTCCATTGAAAACCCTAGTGGTTACAGCTCATCATGTCAATGAGTAACTGTGAGGGATCTGGAGTGGCCGTCAGCTTGCAGGGGGGTTGGGAAACCCTATGTATTCCCAAGCTGTCAGGCAATGTCTTTTGACAGAAGCCAGCTGTGAATGAATTGGCTGGTGCTCTGTCACTGGCTGGAGGGTGGGGCTATACGGGGTGAATGGCTAAATAAAAAGGCATTGTTTTTGTATCCTCTCTGGCTCATACAGGAAGTATAGTGGAGTGTGACTTCACAGCGGAATCCTGACATTTGGAAACGAAACCTGTTAATTCTGGAGAAGTGTGAGTCAAACCCGGTGGTGCAAGCCAGCCACGCACCAGCTGTTTAATTTTACTAGTGACACTAGGTAGTTTAGTGGGACTGAGCCGTCCCTCCGTATCTAGGAGAGGATAGAAAACAGTACCTGTGTCTACAGTATCTGGCTTAAAGTGCATTTTGGTTTTATTTTGTAGTTTTCCTTAAAGTGTTTTTGTTTTCCTTTCAACTTTTGCTTATTCTTTTGGCTTCCGCACCTGTGCATGTGGTTTATGAAGAACGGGGCACAATGCCATTACTGATGGAGTGCCACAAACTGTCAACGTAGCACCTGCCAATAGAGCTGTGAACAATAAATCTGGGCGTCTGTGCCGGCGTTTCATATTCAAACTTTGTGTCTGCCTGGTGCTTTCCACACCCTTCCACATGGACACATTTATAAGATGAGCATTACAAGTCCGAGGCGCTTAATGCATAATAATGAATGTAGGTATGGTTATTATATTATTACAACATAATAAATATATACGTAAAGGACCTTTTCATTTTTTATAATATACATGCATTGCACAATGTCTTTCCAAATGTTTTCATAAATAATTAAATACTGACATATTTTTTATTTTACAAAGGGCTAGGTTCTCAAAGCTAGTTACTCCAAATTCTTTATTTCTGAAAGGAAGACACATTACAGATCTATATCAATGTGTATGAAGCTATGTACTGTACAGACTTGCTTACCATGAGTAAGAGCCACTGCTTCTCCCTCCATGAATCCTACTGGAAAATGATGTTGTAGTGTGGCCGACAGTTCACCTCTAAATATGTGCATAAAATAATCTCTACCCCAAACTGGGACTGACCACCGTCCGAATGTGAGGAACTAGAGGAAACAAGTCAGCTTGAATTCCAGAGAGGGGTATTAAACTAGAGGAAACAAGTCAGCTTGAACTCCAGAGAGGGGTATTAAACTAGAGGAAACAAGTCAGCTTGAATTCCAGAGAGGGGTATTAAACTAGAGGAAACAAGTCAGCTTGAACTCCAGAGAGAGGTATTAAACTAGAGGAAACAAGTCAGCTTGAACTCCAGAGAGGGTATTAAACTAGAGGAAACAAGTCAGCTTGAATTCCAGAGAGGGTATTAAACTAGAGGAAACAAGTCAGCTTGAATTCGAGAGGGGTATTAAACTAGAGGAAACAAGTCAGCTTGAATTCCAGAGAGGGTATTAAACTAGAGGAAACAAGTCAGCTTGAATTCCAGAGAGGGGTATTAAACTAGAGGAAACAAGTCAGCTTGAATTCCAGAGAGGGGTATTAAACTAGAGGAAACAAGTCAGCTTGAATTCCAGAGAGGGGTATTAAACTAGAGGAAACAAGTCAGCTTGAATTCCAGAGAGGGGTATTAAACTAGAGGAAACAAGTCAGCTTGAATTCCAGAGAGGGTATTAAACTAGAGGAAACAAGTCAGCTTGAATTCCAGAGAGGGGTATTAAACTAGAGGAAACAAGTCAGCTTGAATTCCAGAGAGGGTATTAAACTAGAGGAAACAAGTCAGCTTGAATTCCAGAGAGGGGTATTAAACTAGAGGAAACAAGTCAGCTTGAATTCCAGAGAGGGGTATTAAACTAGAGGAAACAAGTCAGCTTGAACACCAGAGAGGGGTATTAAACTAGAGGAAACAAGTCAGCTTGAATTCCAGAGAGGGGTATTAAACTAGAGGAAACAAGTCAGCTTGAACACCAGAGAGGGGTATTAAACTAGAGGAAACAAGTCAGCTTGAATTCCAGAGAGGGGTATTAAACTAGAGGAAACAAGTCAGCTTGAATTCCAGAGAGGGGTATTAAACTAGAGGAAACAAGTCAGCTTGAATTCCAGAGAGGGTATTAAACTAGAGGAAACAAGTCAGCTTGAATTCCAGAGAGGGGTATTAAACTAGAGGAAACAAGTCAGCTTGAATTCCAGAGAGGGGTATTAAACTAGAGGAAACAAGTCAGCTTGAATTCCAGAGAGGGGTATTAAACTAGAGGAAACAAGTCAGCTTGAACACCAGAGAGGGGTATTAAACTAGAGGAAACAAGTCAGCTTGAATTCCAGAGAGGGGTATTAAACTAAAGGAAACAAGTCAGCTTGAATTCCAGAGAGGGGTATTAAACTAGAGGAAACAAGTCAGCTTGAATTCCAGAGAGGGGTATTAAACTAGAGGAAGTTGTGAGATGTGACAACAGCAGCTAGCTCCTTAGGGTATAATGAGATGTGACAACAGCAGCTAGCCCCTTAGGGTATAATGAGATGTGACAACAGCAGCTAGCCCCGTAGGGTATAATGAGATGTGACAACAGCAGCTAGCCCCTTAGGGTATAATGAGATGTGACAACAGCAGCTAGCCCCTTAGGGTATAATGAGATGTGACAACAGCAGCTAGCCCCTTAGGGTATAATGAGATGTGACAACAGCAGCTAGCTCCTTAGGGTATAATGAGATGTGACAACAGCAGCTAGCCCCTTAGGGTATAATGAGATGTGACAACAGCAGCTAGCTCCTTAGGGTATAATGAGATGTGACAACAGCAGCTAGCTCCTTAGGGTATAATGAGATGTGACAACAGCAGCTAGCCCCTTAGGGTATAATGAGATGTGACAACAGCAGCTAGCTCCTTAGGGTATAATGAGATGTGACAACAGCAGCTAGCTCCTTAGGGTATAGTGATGCATTGGAAAGCATTGGATCTCCAACAGTGAAAACATTTGAAAAATCTGATTTGGGGCTTGACACCCTCTGAATTAATGAAAAGGGAACTCAATTAAAAGAAACTACGTGGTTTGGTCAAAGTCCATGTGTCCATACCAGTTTTAGAAATATAAACTTTGTTTCTATCACTCTGAATGTTATTGTGTGTTCGGCGTGAGAGCTCAGCGGTACAGCATGCCAGGTACCGGCAGCACAGCAGTCAGAACATGCAGAGGGCTAGAATAAGGCAAACACGCACCTCACATATTTTATTTGCAATTTCAAATGGATCTATTGTACATTTATAATTGATCTTACAAATCCACTTTAATAAATACTTTGACAAGCTGAACTTAAAGCACTAGAAAACAAGGCCACTTGATTTACAACAAGCCACCCCTTTTTGTAAATTGTAATATACATGTTGAATGCAATCAGTCTACAATCAAAAGCTTGCACGCCTGAGATATCCAAAAAGTGACAGCCTCAGCAGGACTTGCACTCAGCTGAGACCAGTTTACCACTCTTTACATGCTTCCTGTCACAACCCACTGCTTTCTTCTGCAATCTCTTACATGCCAGTCACACCTAACAGCTGTGGCTACGAATGTCAGACAGCATAACCCTGCATGTACGAGGTACTAGGAGGGAGTTCTACCTTTACCAGTAATAACAATAGTTAGGTATGAACAGGTATGAACATGAATACATGATGTCCTTGAGCAAATGAGTTTTATATTAAATAGTGAGTAGCTTCAGTGTCATTTTGGCTGTATTTAATGATGTTTGGATACAGTGTAATTGTTCTGGGTTGTGCTGCTCCAATAGTGAGTGATTATCATTGTTCTCTAAATCTGCCTTCACCTGGCGTTGTGTGTGCTTTGAGCTTCTCTGGAGAATCCCAAGGGCCTGCACTGATCTATCTTCCTCATTCCATTCAAATCATGTGACAAAGTGACCTTTCAATCCCCTCTTTAAAGGTAAAAGCAGATTGATATCATCTCAATACTGGAAGAACAGCTCAGAACGACTGCAAACACATTACGATACTAAAGGAAAAGTCAAACATAAACACATACATCAATGAATTAAGCAATATATACTTTAAAATAAAATGTTCAGAATAAAAACACTTACTGTAGATAGTGGATTCTAAAAGTGTATAAAACAATTGCTTTGTATTCAAAACAATATATATTTTTGTCTATTTTGCTTTATATCCTTAATTATTCATTAGGACTATTACCAGCAGTGGCCTCCTATGGCCCTGCTGATTTCCAGTGCTTAATCTGATCATATTAATATCACTTTCCCCATCACTTATTCTTAAAAGAAACCGTAGTTTGTCTTAAAGTCTCACAAACTGCACTGTAAATCAAAGCTGTGTTTTTCTTTTCAGAGGTCTCCTCAATTTACTTTCTGTGTGGGGCCTTGTTTTATCTCACTGGGAAGCTGAAATCTTGTGAGAGGTCAGGTATAACGGAGGCAGGTTTAAAATACAGAAGGTAACTGGATTATTTTACAGCGATCTAAAAAAAACCTAAAATGAAAATATAACCCAAAGTACCAGGGTGGGGGCAGGGCGCAAACCCCTGTGCTAAAGAGCCGTGCTCGTCTGTAATTATGGTTTTAGAGCTTTTAGCCTCCACTCATTTCAATGACATGGGACAGAATCTGTAACACAGTGTATCACACAACACTGCGCGTCACACTTGAGAATCTGTAACGCAGTGTAACACACAACACTGCCGTCACACTTGAGAATTTGTAATGCAGTGTATCACACAACACTGCCCATCACACTTGAGAATCTGTAACGCAGTGTATCACACGACACTGCCAGTCACACTTGAGAATCTGTAACGCAGTGTATCACACAACACTGCCCGTCACACTTGAGAATCTGTAACGCAGTGTATCACACAACACTGCCCGTCACACTTGAGAATCTGTAATGCAGTGTATCACACAACACTGCCCGTCAAACTTGAGAATCTGTAGCGCAGTGTATCACACAACACTGCCCGTTACACTTGAGAATCTGTACCGCAGTGTATCACACAACACTGCCCGTCACACTTGAGAATCTGTACCGTAGTTTATCACACGACACTGCCCGTCGTTACACCATATTAATGTATAAAACATAAATTAGAACCCATATTTCTTACAATTTGTTATATATGTATAATTGACATCTATTTAATTTGCTGTGATTTCCTTAATTTGGATATCTCCACCCAGCTGCATTTGGTCACCTGCTGTTCAGAAGCAAAGAATACATTGAAAATGATCGCATTAAGAGCTCAAGTCAGCTCAACAAAATATGTTACTTTCTGAACCCTTGAAAAGAACTTACATCTATAGACTGACGACTCACAGTCCTAAACACCCCAGTTGCTACAGATTTCTGATTTCCCATCCGATCTATATACTATCACTGCACTGGAAAGTTCCAGTCTTAGACTATATTAACAATCTGATGTGTGCTTGCAAATCTCGTAAATATTTTAATAGAACAGCAGGGACACAAACAGTCCATTCACACGGCATGCCAAAGGTCAGTAAAAACACTGCCGAGGCTCTATATTGAAGGCAAACAATTTGAAATGATCAACAAACAACTAAAACCTTATCCCCACTTCTTATATAATGCACACCATGCTTTGAAAGTGTGGCTGTGAATGAAGTGATTGGCAAACAGGGTTTCAATGTGCATTGATCATGCATTATATAGGTTAATCAGAGGGAATGAGTAGTTTTGAATCATTGTTCTAATTAGGTTGCCATTGCCTTTAGGGCCCTCTGTTCATTTTTTTTTTTTAATTTAGTCTTTTAATTAGTTTTATTATTTTCTCCCCAATTTGAAATGCCCAATTATTTTAGGCTCAGCTCATCGCTACCACCCCTGCCCTGACTCGGGAGGGGCGAAGATGAACACACGCTGTCCTCCTGCGTGTGCCGCCAGCCAGCCCGCTTACACTCTGCAGACTCGCCGTGCAGCCGCCTCAGAGCTACAGCGCCGGAGGACAACGCAGCTCTGGGCAGCTTGCAGGCAAGCCCGCAGGCGCCGGCCAGACTACAGGGGTCGCTGGTGCGCTGTGAGCCGAGGACACCCTGGCCGACCTAACCCTCCCTCCCCGGACGACGCCGGCCAATTGAGCCGCCCCTGGGAGCTCCCGCCCACTGTCGGCTGTGGAATAGCCTGGACTTGAACCGGCGACGTCCAGGCTACAGAGCGCATCCTGCACTCTAGCGAGTGCTTTACAGGATGCGCCACTCGGAGCCTCACTCTGTTCATTTTAACGCCTTAATTTAGACTTTGTTATTTTGCTGTATTTTTATGCAGCATAATCTATATAAAAAATATAATTGAATTGAACAATTAATTGTGTACATGTAGTGGAAAAAAAAACATTATCACAACCAAAAAAACATTATATTTACATCAATAGTTTGGCTTGCTAAATTTGTGAAACCCAACAATGTGAATAACATACCAATGGATACAATGCATATCATTTATAGAGAAAGCATTACATCGGAAATACTCCTGCAAGCCAGGCTGTGTGTAATACTCTTTGCACTAGAATAACACGTTGTGTAATGCGAAAGTCACTCTTCTACACACAGTGGTTATTTGCACAGCTTATGTTGAGTAAACCTCTGCTAATGAAGTTCTGGAACTAAAACATCAACACTGTGCACCTGTACTTCAACTCAGCTGAGGAAACAACATACAAGCTGAAATGCAAAAACATGTTTTTGAAAGTGAAGAAATTGATTTTGCATGCAGGTTTTAGGTAGACACAAGGGGCGTGTATTTGAATGAAAACAAAGATGATTTATTTGGCCAAACCAACAAAAGGAAAACCACTTTACAGCCACATTTTCTGGTAACATATACTGTATATTAAGACAGCCCCTAGCTAAAACATTTACCTGCAGTCTACTATATCATACACTATGCACCAAGAAGAGGATATCAAAAACAAGACACACAGCCCTTTTTATATATCAGAACAGGTATTACGGTATGCCTCGATCTCCTTCCCTAACACTAATTCTGTAGCCAGCACTGCCCAGCATTCCCAGCTCCAGCAGCACCACACCTCAAACAGAAGCCTAGCAGCTCTCAGGCCTGCTTCTGGATGGAACAGGGGAAAGAAAATGTATCATTTCCAAGCTGTTAGCTGCACCATACACCAAATATAATGTGTCCTAACAGGGACCCTGAACTTTTATATAAAATAAGCAAAGAGTTTCAATGCAACAGGCCCAGAGACTAAAAGATTTGGGAAAAACACACTCAGACACAGGAAGTAACTGAGAAAACAATTACTGAGCATGGAAAATAACTCCCTCACTGCAGGGGAAAAAAACTACAGGTATATTTCCAGTGAATTCGAACACTGTTGAAGTTTTTATGTCCTGTACTGTAACACTTGTATTACCTGTACTGTAACACTTGAAATGTATTTGCTTACAATTGTAAGTCGCCCTGGATAAGGGCGCCTGCTAAGAAATAAATAATAATAATAATAATAATATGTCATTGAGCTTAACAACCAACCAGAGTATAATATTTTACAGACATGTGATTTATACTGCACTCTACATAGTGTTGTGAATTTGGTATAGCCTTTGGTTTAGTGGTATAGGAATATTCTGGAAGGATCATGACACCCTTTTGTGTTATGTACATTGAACCCAGGTAGTGGACTTATTATTCTGTTTAGAAACTGGCAATGGTATGCCCTGTGACCTAGGCTTTAGTTGACAGTTGTGGACATGGGACTGGGAATGCTGAAGATTGACAGTGGTAAAAATCATAGCTTTGTAGTTCCATAGTTTTCCCTTCTCCATGAAAGTGTGAAGTGTTTTCATTCTGCTGGAATCTCTCATGTTGTTCTTACTCTCTGGAGTGAGAGTGTGGTGCTGTTGTCCTTCTCAGCGTGTAAAAGGCTGTTTACAGAAACAAAGCAGTAAGAAGCTGTCTTTCTGGGGACCACTGAGTAGAATCAGAATGTAGGTGCAGAATGTTTAAATAAGGGGATGTGAGGACCGGGAGTCTCGCTGTAAGAAACAGCTCTGTGGGTCATCTTCCCAAAGCATGTATTACCATGGTGCTATGTTAACACGCTTCTTTCTAAAACAACATGTTAAAAAGCTTACAGCAATTGAAGAGCTCCTCAGTGCACCTTAGTTGTTTGCTGCTAGTTCTGTAACATTGGCAGCTTGTTTTGTTTCATTTCACTGTGGTAAATGGTGTGTGAATATTCTGTGAGAACAGGTGGATAACAAGTAGTATGTTTTACTTTACAAAGTCTTGCCTATCATTGAGAATCACCTTCAATCAAACCTTAAAAATGTTAAGGTAGTTGTAGCTAACAAAACAGTTACAAACATTTTCTCCATTCATGCTTTTCCCCATTGATATAGCTGGGAATAAATGCATTATGCAATTATTTTATATACTAATGTACAATTACTTTAAAGAAACAGTATATTCTTATTCCAACTGAGATTTCTCCAAGTTTACAAAAAATATATTCAAATGTGCTAAAGGACTGGGCTGTGTAGGAGGGCATGCTACGTGTGGAATTAGATATGGGTTTTCTTGTTGTGGTTAGAATACTTGTAGGAATAAGCTTCATTTTTATATTGTAATAATAACATTATATTGCATAACAGTGTTTGTGTGTTTGAATGCACATTTCTACAGTTTGCAGTTTTGTAACTTGCTTTGCTTGTATAGCTATGTTTGGGTGGGTCACGATGTGCTGAGATGTGATACCTGGGACAGGACATTTGTTCTATGGAAACTTGCAGATAAGCTGAATACCAGAAATACAGCTGCACAACCATATAATGGAAATAAATGCAGACAACTGTCCTGGGCACCGAGATAAGAACAGGAATGTACAGGTCAGCCCTTGAGCCCATCCGCAACCAAACAGTGTTATCAGGGGTGTAACGGGCGAGGAGCCCTGTACATGCATTTATTTATTTATAGAACGGGTACCCCTGCCCCTGTGCAATTTATTATTTTGTATTGTGGTATTATTATTATTGTTATCGTTATTTTTATTATTTATTACAAATATGATGTCGGAGCCGTGTTTTGTTATTGTTTTGTATTGTTTAACAGCATGGATGGGAAGCCCCATCCACATTATTATTATTATTTATTTCTAGCAGACGCCCTTATCCAGGGCGACTTACAATTGTTACAAGATATCACATTATTTTTACATACAATTACCCATTTATACAGTTGGGTTTTTACTGGAGCAATCTAGGTAAAGTACCTTGCTCAAGGGTACAGCAGCAGTGTCCCCCGACTAGGATTGAACCCACAACCCTCCAGTCAAGAGTCCAGAGCCCTAACCACTACTCCAAACTGCTGCCCTAAAATGCATTAAAAACCATGTGCAGAAGGTGACCATCTCCTGAGTTAATTAATTGTTTAATTGTTGCTAATCGGGAGATGGTCACCTGTATATAAGCCTTCAGTTCTCCGTGCTCTGGGTGGGTGTACAGAGCAGAGTATGGGAGAGTGAAAGGAGAAAAGAAAAGTTAAAAATGATACATTATACAGGATCAGTGACAGCATCTGCCCAGCCTGACCTGTGTGTTTTGTGTTTGAGTTTTGTTTTTGTTAAACCTTTTATTTTTGTTATTTTTGAAAATAAACGGCGCCGCAGCCTCCTTTGCACCGCAGTATTTTACTTGTTTGTTTTTCTTCCTGCATTCTGGCCTGATGTCACCACTTAGCCATCCTGTCACAGGGGGCAGGGCTGCTGGTTCAGGGACCTCCTGAGATCAAGGAACACAGACCAACACCTGAGTTAGCAACGAGCTCCCGGACTGGGTAGATATAACCTTTATTCTGTAGTAGACTATTAACTATATACTGATATTTTATATGTTGTTGTGTAGCACCCACAAGATAACACAAATAAAGTACTTACCTACAAGAATAATTCAATGCTTGTGAAATATCTGAATAATGCATATTTTTTTGTGTATACTAAAGTCCTGTAGTCTGGGAGGCAGCCTGTTGGTGGCGCTGTCTGAGGTAGACAGGTATAGACCAGCGTCATTGCTTGCTCTTCAGAACTTCACTGACCACTGAAGCAAAAGCAGCAATACTAACTCTGTCTTTATTAACTTATATCCAGGTTAGGATATTGAAGGGTTAATACACTTTTTATTAAATAATAACTAAATTATGTTGCTTCGAAAACATAAAAGTTCTGTTATTCTCTAATTGCTCCATAAGAAGCTTATAAAAATAAACATTCAGTAGCGCATAACCACGTGGATATTTCTGAAGACTACAGAGCCACATGTTTAATGTATGGGTGAAAATAACTTGAATGTTATTGCATAAATGGTTATTTCTGAAGTATATGCAAACCAAACACACTGCTTCCTTTCTGTAATCGTGTGTATTTTATTTTGAATTGTAAAATTAAATCAGAACTTCACTGACCACTGAAGCAAAAGCAGCAATACTGACTTAATTAACTTACTGTCTTTATTAACTTATATCCAGATAATTAATCTGCCACGGGACTCCACAGTCTACGCCAGGACGCGAAACAGTTGTAATCTTATGTACCATGCCTACAGTACAATGTTTAAATTGACTGTTGGTAATAAATTGAACTGAACTTAACACCAGGTGTGATTGTATAATTGTCGGGTCCATGTTCTTTAGTTTATAATGGTTTATCATACTGTTTTATAACTGTTACATATCAATTTGAGACAGAAACGTAAATATGTTGAACAGAGAATATCAAATAAATACAACATAGTGAAGGGACAGGCTGCTCCTGTGGGAGTGGATTTGAGTGGATTTTTGCTGCTATCACCACTTCAAATATGTTAAGAGATGTTAACTTCACAATCTAATGAGCTCCCCGAAGAACAGTAGATATCAATAGCAATTTGGAGAGGATGAAAAGGGCTGGGAATTCAATTACTGTCAGTAAATAGTTACCGTTGGAATTGGGGATCTTGAGATCTGCTCATGCAGACATTAATACAATCATCAGACCAACGACCTGCAATTCTTTCCAAGGCGTGTTTCTATGTTGTTCCAGGGACTCCTCCTGTGTTTGACCTGGTGGTTTTACTCCTCCTGTGTTTGACCTGGTGGTTTTACTCCTCCTGTGTTTGACCTGGTGGTTTTACTCCTCCTGTGTTAATCACCTGGTGGTTTTACTCCTCCTGTGTTTGACCTGGTGGTTTTACTCCTCCTGTGTTTGACCTGGTGGTTTTACTCCTCCTGTGTTTGACCTGGTGGTTTTACTCCTCCTGTGTTAATCACCTGGTGGTTTTACTCCTCCTGTGTTAATGGCCTGCTGGTTTGGAATATGGAATATGGGTAATCTGTAACGCTGTTTTGAGCAGTTTATTATGAGTTATACAACAAGTGTTGAGAGATCTAGCATTGAATTACTTTTTCATATTTAGTGACTTAGGGCCATATTTTCAAGTTATATATTTCAAGTTCTTCAGCACTACATATTTTATTTTGTCATATTAACATGATTTCTTTATCCTTTCAAAAATCAGGAGTTGAAGAATGGAGGAAACACCTAGAAAATATGCCCCTTTTGTTTTTTTATGTTGCATTCAATCCCATTTTTCTTGCATTTATTCAAATCCAACTGCAGAGTGACAGACGTTATGCTGCATTGCAATGCAGATGTGAAGCTTACTCTAAGGAAAGTGATTCTCCAAATGCAGTTGTTTAATTTAGGTTTAAACATGCAGTGTTTAAACCTAAGATATCATCCAGTTAGACAGAGCAATAGAGAAACTGATACAAATCCCAATACTGGAACAACAGAATTTAGAACTATCCAGACTGATTGGCAGCATCATAAAAAGACAATCCTGTATATGATGGTCTTAATTGTGCTATAAACTCTTTATGCTGCTTCATTTTGTTTTTATACAAATTGCAATGTAGTAAATATGTACATTTTCACACATGTTCGGGATATACTGTTCATTTTTCTCAACAAGATATTTCAATAGCAATATGAATGTCAGTGGATCTGCTCAGAACCTGAAACAATGAACCCAGGGTCCAAGCAAGCTGCAGTTTGAAATTAAGAACACCATAGGTAACAAGTCTCATTAAAATCTGAGATGGTGTCGTGTTCAGGGTGCTCTGATTTGTCTTGGATTGACTCTTTTATTAGCTTCAAGTGATTGCACCAAATTTGGAATAAAGGGCTTACTAAATCATACTGAATAATGAAAAGGCTCACTGTTCCTGGCTTTTCATATTTCTTATTTCCAAGGTAAGGTACAAACCTCTCAATCGCATCACCAACTGTAAACAAGGGGGAATAAACCCAATAAAACTTAACTTGTAACTACGTGTACTTTAATGCAGAATAGCAGATTTCAGAAAGCACGTTGGGAAGCATTCTTGTTCTGAATGATCCGCTCTGTCTGTGTTATTATTATTATTATTTATATTAAATGTGCGCTAACAGCATTTCATATGCTCTGTGTCTGTGTGACGGAGAATTTTTTTGTCCACGTTTCATGTACCGTAAAAAATGTTGTATACAGTGGCTCTCGAAAGTATTCACCCCCCCTTGGACTTTTATTGTGTTACATCATGGAATCAAAATTGATTTAATTAGGAGTTTTTGCCACTGATCAACACAAAAAAGTCCATAATGTCAAAGTGAAAAATAAAATCTACAAATCATTCTAAATTAATTACAAATATAAATATATGGTACTGTACCATTTACAGTAAGACATCTCTGTTTGCAAACCATGCTTTCAGATAGTGTTGCACTTCCGTTGTTATTTCACCTGGAGGGTGAAATTGTCTCCACCCCTTCAACGGTTTCTTTCCTTTCATTAACCAACCAGCTGCTTCCCCTATTGATTGACTTTGCTGAGGTGAAATGAACCAGGAAGTGCATGGCAGATTTTCTGAGAATAAGGCATGGAAACTGAGAATGTTCTTTAACCTAATGTAGTACCACACATTGCAGCACATGACTGCTGTAACACAAGTTTCTTTCAAAACAGCATGTTTGTGACCTTTGTAGCTAATGGAAGTGGAAAAGAAGGAAGAAAAATAAAGCTGATTTCATTATTTAGTTAGAATGTCAAGGACATGCATAATAATAGATAAGGAGCCAGATGCAAGACTTACTCACGATTTCATTAACAGAACGTTACAGCTAGACGATGAACACGATAAAGTGCAGCAGTGCTCTGTGTAAAACTGAATTGAAACTGAACCCATGGCTGGTTCAGGTTAATGTTAATAACATTAGAATTATACACAATTCTAGCTTGGAATATAAACTTTAACCAGACAGCTGTAAATTGACTTGGAAAAGAGCTGAAAACCCCTGAGATACCACTGTAGTGAACAGCAAAGGAACCGAGCAAGTATTTTCATATAGTAACCCAAGAAATGATAAATAAAATAGCAAAAAAACACAAAACAGTGCTGTTCAATATTGTATATGCCCAGACCCACGAGCATCCTGGGAAGATGATTATGGTCCACTGAGTTAACCTTTGAGAGATCAATAGATACGGCTTCATAATAACGACCATGATCCATAGCGGTGGAAATATTCTCATGACTTTGAGTAATGCAGCTGTGCTGGAATAAAGATAATACGTCAGAGCTGTTTGGATTATTCATCCTGCAGCACAGGACCATCAGTCTTCGGTGACAGCTTTACTCTTTCATACATTACTGTGGAACATTAAAAGGATATTAATACCAGCTATATTTCCAGAATATTCTAATTCTTACCTGTTTAATATCCCATTATGCCTGTTTTTATAATTATATTTTGCTGTTTCAGCTTAGATCTGGTTTATAAGATACAATTTCTGAAGTGTGATGAAAATACAACCCTAGTGGTCATTTTCACTTATAAATATGTACATGTAACAAATTATATTACAAGAAAGATGCTTTCTGAAATGTGTTCATTTACTAATAGTCATTTTTGTAGGTTTGGACCAATATTTTATTTGAAATCTATACAGACTCCTTACCGGTAGACTATCACATACCACTGCCCGTTACACTCTTGCTCCTTTTAACCTCATTGATGGGCTGCAGCCAATCTGTGAGACCCGAGTCACAGCACTAATGTCACAGGACAGAGGCTGGGCATGAACTGGCAGTCTACACCACTATTTAAAAGAGCCTCCTCTCACGTCAGCGACACTGCTGGTTACAACAACATCTCTCTCGTGACTGAGGGTGACGTCTGTGTATGGAAGCCTTTGTCTTCTAGCCCACTGTCACAAAGACGGCTGACAGTGGGTGACGTCAGACCAGAAACAGGAAGTAACACACAACAGACAGTGAGGTTGGTGAAGCTGAGCACTTGGTTGTGCTCAGCATTTAATAAACAAAATAAAACACAAAAACAGGACACGGCACTTGCGCCAAAATAAATAGACAAACAAAACGGACTATACACTAAACACACACGAACAGACAAACACGGTGAGTAAGAACTTTAACTTTCCTTTACTTTACTTTACTTTCCTTTACTTTCTCCTTCTCCACACCCGTTCTCCACTCACCGAACACACCACCCCGAGTGAGTGAAAACATGCTGTTTTTATGCAGTTGTACCGAGACTTCGATTGCTAGTCAATCATTCAATTGGAATCTCGGTACAACTGCACGTGAATTAATTAAGTGCACTCCGTGACCACACATTACATTTTAACTAGCACGTGAAGTGATTTGTGCCCTCCGTGCCTAAATATAAATCTACATTTTTAAATCACAAGTGAAACACAGACCCGCTTATATCCCGTGGTACCGATGACTATACACCAACATTTACACACAACACGTAACACAAAATACACACGGGGGCACTTTGCCACATATACCCCCTTGTGCAAAGCACACATGGCCTCAATGGCCACCTCCCCCTCAGTCCCAAAGTCCCGGAAGAGGGGAAGCAAGTTGTTTCTGGGGGTGGCCATGGTGAAATGTCTGGCACCCCCAATTCTTCGTGGCTGGCAGCTCCCTCTTCGGGGCTTCAGCCACACTATCTCCTGCCGCGAAAGTGCAGCTGGGGAGCTGGTCTCCTGACCTCCCCCTTCTTCATGGCCGGCAGTTCCCCTCCGTGGGGCTCCGACCACACAATCTCCGGCAGCGAAACTGCTGCGGGGAAGCTGGTCTCCTGACCTCCCCCTTCTTCATGGCCGGCAGTTCCCCTCCGTGGGCCGCCACCCACTTCCGCAGCGAAACTGCTGCGAGGGAGCTGGTCTCCTGACCTCCCTCCTTCGCCGTGGCCGCTAGCTCCCCTCCGTGGGGCTCTGGCCACCGTGTTTCCTGCCACGGAAATGCGGCTGGGGAGCTGGTCTCCTGACCTCCCCCTTTCTTCATGGCCGACAGCTCCCCTTCATGGGGTTCTGGCCATAGTGTAGCGACCCCAGGCGAAGCAGGACCCTCGACTACCCCAGGCGAAGCAGGATCCCTGGCGACCCCAGGCGACGGCAGCGGACCCTCGGGAGGCGACGGCAGCAGCAGCGGACCCTCGGGAGGCGGCGGCAGCAGCAGCGGACCCTCGGGAGGCGGCGGCAGCAGCAGCGGACCCTCGGGAGGCGAACTTCGGGAGGAGCCCCTGGCCACAGAGGCGGCAGCGGAGCTCCACTTCTCCCCGCACCCTGCACCCTGTGTGGAGCAAAAGGCAGCCCCAGGCGTGCGGAGCAACAGGCAGCCCCAGGCGTCTGGAGCGGCTGGCAACCCCAGGCGATGCGGAGCGGCTGGCAACCCCAGGCGTGCGGAGCGGCTGGCAACCCAAGCGTGCGGGCGGCTGGCAACCCCAAGCGAGCGCGGAGCGGCTGGCAACCCCAAGCGTCGCGGAGCGGCTGGCAACCCCAAGCGTCGCGGGCGGCTGGCAACCCCAGGCGTCGCGGAGCAACAGGCCACCCCAGGCGATGCAAGGCAAGCATCCTTGGGCTAAGCGAGGCAGGCATCCTTGGGCGGCGAGGCAGGCATCCTGGGCTGGCGAGGCAGGCATCCTTGGGCGGCGAGGCAGGCATCCTTGGGCGAGCGAGGCAGGCATCCTTGGGCGGCGAGGCAGGCATCCTTGGGCGGCGAGGCAGGCATCCTTGGGCGGCGAGGCAGGCATCCTTGGGCTAAGCGGGGCAGGCATCCTTGGGCGGCGGGGCAGGCATCCTTGGGCGGCGGGGCAGGCATCCTTGGGCGGCGGGCAGGGAGTCAGGACTAGCTGGGGTGCAGGTGTTGGCCCTCTTCTCGGCCTCTGCGGCGGGCGGTTCTTCCCGTGCTTCCCTCAGCAGCCTATGCAAGGGCTGCTGAGGACCCGCCAGCATCTAGTCCTGGTCCTTCTGGTGAAGGGAGAGGCAGCTCCTGCTCCTCTCCTGCGTGGCGGTGGGGAAATGATACCAGCAGGCATTCCTCCTCTGCTGGTGGGGAAGTGATACCAGCAGGCATTTATCCTCTGCTGGTGGGGAAAGTGTTACCAGCAGGCATTCCTCCTCTGCTGGTGGGGGAAGTAATACCAGCAGGAATTCACCCTCTGCTGGTGGAGGTGGGAGCTGCAAGCAGTCCTCCCATGGCAATGGAGGTGGACCCAGCAGGAATTCACCCTCTGCTGGTGGAGACTGGGGCTGTGGACGCCTCTACCTTCCGTGTCTTGGGCGTGGGCGACCGACTCCTCCCTCTTGGGCTGTGGGCGCACCGACTCCTCCCTTTTGGGCTGTGGACGCACCGACTCCTCCCTCTTGGGCTTTGGACGCACCGACTCCTCCCTCTTGGGCTGTGGACGCACCGACTCCTCCCATTCAGGCGTGGGACGTTCGGGCTCCTCCCATTCAGGCGTGGGACGTTCGGGCTCCTCCCACTCAGGCGTGGGACGTTCGGGCTCCTCCCACTCAGGCGTGGGACGTTCGGGCTCCTCCCACTCAGGCGTAGGGACGTTGGGCTCCTCCCACTCAGGTGTAGGACGTTCGGGCTCCTCCCGCTTGGGCTGTGGACACTCAGGCTCCTCCCACTTGGGCTGTGGACACTCAGCCTTCCTCTTCCCCTTTCCCCTTCTCTGCCTCCTCCTCACCTTCCTCTCCTGGGCCAGTTCCTCCTCTCCCTCTTGGTAGGGGCAGCGCACCACCAGGTGCCCGAACTCCCCACAGGCAAGGCACCAGCCTTGGTCCTCTAGACCACCGAGGAGGACCTCCAGATCCTGGCAGCCATCTCTCCAGTTCCAGCCTTCCATTTTTTTTTTTTTATTGTTGTTGTTGTTGTTGTTGTTTTTTTTTTTTTTTTTTTTTAAAACAACAAATTGCGGTTCCTGTTCTGGCCTGAGTCCTGGAGGCTGTTGATCCCTCTTCTGACACCACGTGTCACAAAGACGGCTGACAGTGGGTGACGTCAGACCAGAAACAGGAAGTAACACACAACAGACAGTGAGAGTTGGTGAAGCTGAGCACTTGGTTGTGCTCAGCATTTAATAAACAAAATAAAACACAAAACAGGACACGGCACTTGCGCCAAAATAAATAGACAAACAAAACGGACTATACACTAAACACACACGAACAGACAAACACGGTGAGTAAGAACTTTAACTTTCCTTTACTTTACTTTACTTTCCTTTACTTTCTCCTTCTCCACACCCGTTCTCCACTCACTGAACACACCACCCCGAGTGAGTGAAAACATGCTGTTTTTATGCAGTTGTACCGAGACTCGATTGCTAGTCAATCATTCAATTGGAATCTCGGTACAACTGCACGTGAATTAATTAAGTGCACTCCCGTGACCACACATTACATTTTAACTAGCACGTGAAGTGATTTGTGCCCTCCGTGCCTAAATATAAATCTACATTTTTAAATCACAAGTGAAACACAGACCCGTTTATATCCCGTGTACCGATGACTATACACCAACATTTACACACAACACGTAACACAAAATACACACGGGGGGGCACTTTGCCACACCCACCCAAAATCATTTAAAAAGATTCTGATATGAACAGAAGACAGGGTCAACTGTACATCTACCCCTATAAGAGAGAAAAGAGCACTGGGCTCAGTACAATAAAGGATCAAAATGTGTCAATATAACATTTTGTTTTGTGTCATTTTCTGTTTGTTACAAGTACTCATTCTTCACTGAAGGTTTAGAAAAAAAATACAGTGAAGATATTTAGCTGATCTAGCCTTATACGATAGGCAACTGAAATCAGGTCAAACCAGATTAACACATATTTAAGTAATTGTAAAAAGAACCAATCAGAATGATTGCAAACATCATGAAAAGGTGAAGATCAAAAAGGAACTTTCATCTGACAACGAGAAAAAAATATTTGAGTAATGATTCAGTGATGTGTTTTATTTTTAAAATCAGCATTGGTTTACATCATAAACAAGCAGACAAAAATCAATATCAACCTTTGCATGGAAAAGCAGTCGTCTTGGCTTAGCATGAGAAGTATTAGCCTTGACATGAACAAATGAAGTGGTGCCTGAAATGATAATCTATGCACATAGATTTTCTATAAAGTTCTAAAAACTGATTGACAAGGCATGGGATTGTGAACTTCTATTGTTTTAAAAGAAACAGAAATCATTTAAAGCAAGTCTTTTGAACACACTGTGTAAAAGAAAGGCTGGCAGGCCACCAAGTCTGGGTGAAAAGATGTTGATTGCTTTTTAGTTGCAATGAAATGGACAGTCTTTGTTCAGGTATTGGAGTAGGATCCAATTGATTTGACTTCAAGCAAAAACACATGCAGGAACAGGGAGCTTGCCCCCTGCTCAGTGTTTCAGCTTGAAGAACAGAACATGAATAAAATATCTGTTTCAATTCAAAACGGAAGTGTGCAGTGCACAACTCTACTGGAATGGCTGGCCATTTCTCTTTCACATTGCTATACACTGCAGGATCAATAGATTTTCTATAACTGGATGTTCTTCAACAACAACAGGAACAACAAGAAGGGGATTTCCCCTTTTGGACCGCTTATTTCTCTCTCAACAGATGCTTTGTGTTGTTGGCTTGTCTAGATTGGTACAGACACAAGTAGAATGGCATTTAAACAGTTGGGATCGTTGTGCTGATACCCTAGTTTTCCCATAAGGTCCTGTATAGAAAAGCACTAACTTGGCAGGAGCGACAATCCTGCCTCTCTTTACTACAAGGATGGAAATACAAACTCCTATTCCTGGTTTTAAAAACATAGTTTAATCTGTCAAAGTTGAACTGCAGACAAGCCATAGAAACCCCAGGCTCAGGTCTGTAATTAAAGGATAGTTGGTTTATTGCTCTACCTCTTATTAGCACTAGTAGCTAAAGATTTTCATTTTTAATGACAGATGTAAGGACAGTTCGTTCTTTGCATGCTTTTAAAAATAATTTTACCTTAATATATTAAGAAGCACCTAAATTAAACTGCTGCTTTCTGGTACCTAATGTACTGTGGTGTAATGTGTATGATGCTTAACAATTCGGTACAGTATTACCCTATCTATACTGTATGTGCAGACGCACGGTAAAAACACTGCTTAGCATACCTTCATACTGTCTTATTGTGCAACATCATGACAAATGTGTGGAAAATGATTTCAGAATGCAACGTACTAACCAGACTGTATAACGAGAGTAGACTCGTTTATGACATGAAACTATTTCATCCAGTTAACCCAGGGTTATCTCTGTACAGTTATGTAGGAATCAAAGCTTCACCCTTAGCTTTGAGAAACCCTGTTCTTCTGTCAAGTGATCAGTGGAGATGCATTTTAAGAGTCAAATTCACTTCATTTCCCCCCTTGGGTTTTCTCTGCTGTAATGAATGATAAAGAAGAAGACAAATTAAATACCCTTTTAGAACTAAAGGTCTGTGTAGTTTCTTCTCTTCTGAAGCTGATGGGTTTGAAGTGGATTTTGTATCCACTATCACACTGTTAGTGAGAGTTTGCCTCAGTGTCTGAGTGTGCTTCCTGTCCTGTCACTGACCCCCAGGATTCTATGTAGTTTGTAAATTGAACTCCCTGCTGTTCTGGAGGAAAAAGAACATGTTTCCATAGATTTATAGAGACACCGTCACCAGTGATCTTCTGCTCTCCTTGAGAACACCCAAACTACATTGTTATGATGTATGAAATTCTATGAATTTGGGGTCAAATAAAATGGTTAACTTTCCGTTGTTTGATCTTACAGCATCAAAGGCATATTAAAATATAAGACATCATGTTCTTTGGTTTAGAAGATAATCTTTACTTTTAATTTATGTCATTGCTGAAGCAACTGCCTGTCTGGTAATATTGTTACAGCATTTTCTGGTGATATATTAAAAAAACGAATTTGAACCTGAAACTGGTAAAATCGTAAAATCACAAGCCTTGTTTATACTGACACTTTGAGTGATCAGTAGGGTTTTGTTGTTTTGTTATCTAATGTTAAACCGGTGGCAAATTACATGAAGAAATCAGACCAAAAACCTCCCGATAAAGAGCTGTATTGAGTTTTAGGATTACATTATATGTTGTTCTTTTGAGACTCTTTATTTCTGAATCAATCTCAAACAACAGCGTTTATTTCCCTTTTGTACTGTGAAACTCATTCACATTCCCTCAGGGGCAGCAGTATGAAACACACATTCCCGTCACTATCAGGAAACCAGTCTCTTTCCAATGTCAGACTGGGACAGCCTGGAGCCAGTTCCATATGCAGTCTGCAATCTGGGGGCCAATTCATATACACTGTATGCAATCTGGAGCCAGTTCCATATGCAATCTGCAATCTGGAGCCAGTTCCATATACTAGGGTTACCATATGGCTCCAGATTAACCAGATGCTTTGAGACAGACCGGGATTTCAAAATTCCCCCTAAACTGAAAGTAATTCACATACAAATGAGCTCCACCTTTGCTGAGATTAATCCTGCTGTGGTGGAATTGCTTGGGTGCAGCAAACAAGTCACACTGATCAGCTGCTTCTGATCAGATCTTAATGAACAAATAGCTAATCTATCGATAGAGCAACGAGATGATGATGCTTTGATTGTATTTGCAGTTTTAACAAACAGAAAAAAATAGCGACTGGCTGCAATTCATTCTTAGTATAATACAATTATTTAACACGCATGCAGGTATTTAAGCAGCATTATTAATTGTAGCTGAGGATGGTTCATTTACACATTCATTTATTTCAATTTAGGGGCAAGTTTGAAATCCCGTTCTGTCTCACAGCGTCCGGTTAATCTGGAGCCACATGGTAACCCTACCATATACAGTCTGCAATCTGGAGCCAGTTCCATATACAGTCTGCATCTGATCAATGACAGAGCAGATGGTAGCTGGTATGTAGCATGTTTTCCTATTTAAATAGTAATTCACCTCCAGTAGCTGCACATGTATTAGAACCCCCAGGATTGGTCATTTCTATCCTTTATATGCCGATCTGCATGAAAACCTCTGCATGAAAACCTCTGGGTGTGAGAATAGGCATCTTAAATAACCATTTCTGGCAATATGTTCCTTTTTTATTTTTATTTTTTTTACTATTTTTAATTAATTGCACATGTGTACTATTAAAGTTATCAATTAAATTAGACAATGCCTATTTTGACAATTTTCCAAGATTTTCAGTTACGGTGGTTTGATTTCATATGCACAACAAATCAAAACAACAGAAGCAATGGGGTGGTGTAATAAATTTGCACAGCACTGTACTCCCAATATTTCCCTGATAATATATTTAATTCACACCCCAGCTGTCTGCCCTCATGTGTTTTTTGGCATGTTACGCTCATTAGGTAACTCTGCATCAGTGCAAGATGAAGAGACCAGGTTTGCCAGCCTGCAATTGTAACTGGGGCTGACATGTGTTAATAGTGTTTTGAATAGAAGACTGGGTATTTTCCGTCAGTATTATGCATTATCTGTGGAATGCTGTGTGTAAGATGTTGAAGTATTACATCATGTGTTGAATAGAAGACTGGGGTATTTTCTGTCAGTAGTATGCATTATCTGTGGAATGCTGTGTGTAAGGAGATGTACAAGTATTACATCATTGTGTTTTGATTTAAGGTCTACATTGATTGTCACCTATCATTGTTTTGCCACAGCTTTAGGTTGTTCTTTTTGGTTACTTTTTTACATGTTAGTTTGAACATCATGAATGCAGCTCCTGCAACAGCTTTACCCTCCCAGTGTCTGGATTTGAGATAACACACTTCTGTAATGAATATATTTTACTATTTTAGATTAGGATGCCTCAACTGCATGCTTTTCACAGTGACCTTTTCCATGGGATGAGCGAAACATAATTAGACAATAAACTTTCAAATCACAAATCTTCAAATGCACGCAGGAGAGCAGAAGAACTCAATATGACCATTGGAACGATAATTCAGGAGAAAGAAGCAACAATTGCATTTCATTTGAGGAGATTATTAGTTGAATAAATCTTCAGTTCTGCTAATGTCTAGATTCAAATCAGTCCAAAAAAAAACCTACAAAGTTTAGAGCAGGATTTGATTAAAATATAGTCTTTACAGATCCTTTTGGGAATGGTGCAGTGAATGTGATTCACTGCACCATTCCCAAAAGGATCTGTAAAGACTATATTTTAATCAAATCCTGCTCTTGATGTCAGAGCATTTCCCCACTTCAGACCTCACACTATCTATGATCCTCCTTATCTTCTCATCCTTTTATTTTATTTCCCTCTTGTATTAACTTTTCCAATGTTCACATATTTCTTCTTTTCCCAGTCTTGCCTGTGTAACTAATGAGCTACTCACTCCTCCGCAAGCTTAATGTCCCATTGGCAGATAAACACCCACTCCTCTTATATTTATACTTACAGCTCTGACCTGAAGTGGTTTAGAGTCGATTGGAATCAAAGATTCTTATCATTTGAGCCCCCTGTTTACACTTGGGCAGCGCTCCAAGCCTGCTGTGAGCCTGTATGCGTGCACATAAGCCCCTGAACTAACGTGTGTGACCTCAGTATACACAGGGCAGAAAGTGAATACAGACGTGCATTGCGATTTGCTTTCTGAAATCACTGAAATGCTTTTTTTCATTTTATAGTTAACAATGACCTTATTTGGCCACTAACAAACATATACTAAATGTTATGTAACACACAAGTGTTTTCTTTCTGATTAGCTACACCCTGAGGAGCTATAAAAAGCAAGGACCATTGTGAACAGGATGTGAGTGGTGTAAAACACAAGTGAAAGTCCAGACAGGAGTTCTCCCAAAAAGTCCGTGTTTATTTGAGGTAAACACAAAAATAATACTAATAATAATAATAATAATAATAATAACACTCCTGTGACCACAATCCTCCGTGCACGAAACTGTGCTCTTTCTCCGGGACGTGGTGAGTGCTGGTGCTGTGCTGTGCTGTGTTGTGCTGTGAGGGACGTGCTCCGGGTCTTTAGTGCTGGCTCTGCGGCTGCAGCTCCCGACTCTCACTCCTCCTCTGGTTGAGACAAAACACAAACAATAACAAGACACAGGCTCCGGCTGGATACTGTCATCAGCGCAAGGGGCCGTACTAACGTAGCTGCTCCCCTTTTGTACCCAGAACCTCCTCCTTGCAAACAACCCGCAGCTGATTGCAATGAAATCCTTCCAGGTACATGCAACTAACGCTCCCCTAATATGGTCACCTTCCGGTTTCCGCCTACCGTCAAGGCAGTCCATCTAGGAGGAAGCATACGATCAACCTTACCCAGCGCCTTTCTTGGTCGGGAGGGAGATTTACAGTTCGAATTCTTTCTCTCTCTGTCACACATCTCACCCCTCAGAGTGATGCCGAAGGCACACTCGGCCAATGCTAAGTTCCCCAATGGGCCCCCCTCCCTTGAAAAAAAATCTGCATTTTGATGCTCCTTACCCGCACGATGTTTCACGGTATAGTGGAAGGGTTGCAGCGCCAGATACCACTGATTTATCCGAGCGTTATTGTCCTTCATCGTGTGCAACCACCTTAAAGGAGCATGATCAGTGACAAGAGTGAAAGAACGCCCCAGCAAGTAATAGCGAAGGGCGTGAGTGGCCCATTTGATGGCCAAACACTCCTTCTCAATGACGGAGTAGTTAATCTCCCGTGGAGCCAGTTTTTTGCTCATGTAAATAATCGGGTGTTCCACTCCGTCAACTTGCTGGGACAGGACCGCCCCAGACCAATCTGGGAGGCATCGGTCTGGAGGATGAACTCCTTACTGAAATCTGGTGAAATAAGTGCTGGGGCCTGGCATAGTCTCCTCTTAATCGTGTCAAAGGCCCCTGACACTCCCTGTCCACCTAACTATTTTGGAGCCGTCTTTTGGTGAGCTCTACCAAGGGGTTAACTATGGTGGCATACTCGGGGATAAAGCGGCGATAATAGCCTGCTAACCCCAATAGTGATCTCACCTGCGGTTTGGTTCTCGGGATCGCCGTCTCCACTAGAGCCTGGACTTTAGAAGCGATCGGCTTTACCCGCCCATTACCCATAAGGAAGCCAAGATACTGGGTTTCTTGTTTGCCGAATGCACATTTGCCCAGATTAGCCGTCAGCCCGCCTCCCTCAGAGACTGTAGGACGGCCGAAAGTCTAATAATATGCTCTCTCCAGGTAGAGCTGAAAATCACCACGTCATCAATGTATGCAGCGGCATACTGCTGATGGGGCGCTAGGACCTGGTCCATCAGTCTCTGAAAGGTAGCTGGGGCTCCATGCAACCCAAAGGGCATGGTCTGGAAATGGAACAAGCCATCTGGGGTAGAAAGCAGTTTTCTCTTGCGAACTCTGGGTCAGTGGAATTTGCCAGTATCCCTTCGTCAGATCCAAAGTCGAAATTAACCGCTCCTCCCAGTCGGTCGAGGAGCTCGTCCACCGAGGCATGGGATATGCATCAAACTTGGAGATGGCATTAACCTTTCTGAAATCCACGCAGAACCGAGTGGAGCCGTCCTTCTTAGGCACCATCACTATCGGGCTGCTCCACTCGCTCGGGAAGGCTCAATGACTCCAAGCTCGAGCATATCCCCACCTCCCGACCAGCGGCACCCCTGCGACTCTCCGGGATTCGATACGGTCTCTCTCGAACCCTGACACCTGCTGGAGTAATAATAGCATGTTCAATCATATTAGTTCTGCCAGGCAAGTCAGAAAAACATCACCAAATTGTTTCACTAACCCACGGAGTTCACACTTCTGATCAGGAAGTAATTGTTCCCCATCGGAATGTTAACTGTAGCTGGTGTACTGACAGAGGGACCAAAATCCTCTTCTATACTGTCATTGGCTATAAACAGGGCCTCCCTTTCATTGTAGGGTTTTAATAAATTAATATGATAAATTTCTGTTTTGTTACGGCGATCGGGTTGTCTGATTTCATAGTTTACATTACCAATTGCCCGCATCACCTCATATGGTCCCTGCCACTTAGCGTACAGTTTAGACTCCGAAGTGGGAAGTAGCAGCAGTACCTTATCTCCTGGCCGAAAAGTCTGAATCCGTGCTTGTTTATTGTACTGCTGCTCTTGCCGATGCTGAGCCCGTTTTAAGTTCTCGTGTGCCAGATGACCAACCAATTGCAGGCGATCTCTTAACATAATTACATATTTCACTATGTTTTAGCATCTTTATTTTGCTCTTCCCATCCTTCCTTTACAAGATCAAGGACACCTCGTGGTTGTCTCCCATACAGCAGCTCAAAGGGAGAAAACCGGTCGAGCTCTGAGGCACCTCTCTCACTGCAAACATCAGGTAGGGAAGGAGTTTAGCCCAATGTTTTTGCTCCTGGTTGACAAACCGCCTCAGCATCTGCTTCAATGTCTGATTAAAACGTTCCACTAAACCATCCGATTGCGGGTGATAAGCGGAGGTCGAATGGATCGAATTTGTAATAATTTATACAGTTCTTTTAAACACCGTGACATAAAATTAGTTCCGTGATCAGTCAGAATTTCTTTGGGGATCCCTACTCTCGCTATGATCTGCACTAACTCTTTTGCAATCGCCAATGCACTAGTGGACCTCAATGGTACTGCCTCTGGATATCTGGTCGCGTAGTCCACCACTACTAAAATATGCGTATATCCACAGTCAGACTGGCTCAATGGGCCCACTATATCCATTGCAATGCGTTCAAAGGGAATATTGATCAGAGGCAGTGGAACCAATGGGGCGGGCGAACCCGCCCGGCGCTACTGTTGGCACTCCTACAGGTCGCCACATACCGCTTCACCTCACTGTACACTCCCGCCCAGTAAAATCGAGCCAATATTCGTTCCTGAGTCTTTTCCCTACCTAAGTGGCCCGAACAAGGGACATCATGAGCCAACCGCATGATCTCATGTCGAAAAGACTGAGGAACGAGTAATTGTGTTACAGTCTGACCTGTGCTCGGGGCTCGGGATACTCTATACAGCAAATGCCCAAGCACAATGTGGTGAGGGTAGGTGGCGGCCGAGTGCCATCTACTTCCTTCCCCTCGATAGACCAAACCTGCCCCAGAGGTTAGCCAGCGTAGGATCATTTTTTTGTTCATACGCTAGATCAACATCTCGGTCCCAGACCTTCGGTATATCGAGCGGGGATATGGTAGCCTCAGCACTTGGGGTCTCAGTAACCCGGCCCGGTCGGTCACACTGGATCCCAATCCCCTTTCCCTGGCGTTTATCAGACGTGGAGGAGTCTCCCACCAAACCCCAACCTTGTTTCATTGATGCGCCCTCCCATTTTTCCACCCTTCTCTCTCGTTTAGTTTTTTTTGGGCGGAACCGAGAGGGAAACAGATCAGCATGCAGCGGAAAGATATCCCCAATAGTTTCCCCTGCTGCTCCTATGGTCTTACCGGAGACTGGCTGTACCTTTTGGTTTATAATTATTCCGAAACATGGCCAGTCTCGACCTAAAATAACCGGGTATGGCACCTTTTTTGCCACCGCCACAATTACACGGCGGGTGTGACTACCAACTGTCACATCTAATTTAGTGAGGGGGTAGTCCTTGCTATCTCCATGGATACAGGAGATGACCACTAACCCACGTGACCACCAAGGTACCCCTTCTAAGAGAGTTTCGAAATCAAGGTCTGCCCACACCCTGAGTCCACTAATGCGTGGGTGCTCACATTACCAACCCGCACATCAACAATACAAGGTCCCTCCCAAGCATTACCCTGGACTTACCTGTCGCCGGTACCAAATAATCTGAAGCCGCACCACACTCCATTGCTGAGGGGCAATTCCGGGCAAGGTGGCCGACCCCATGGCACCGGTAACATTCCAGAGGGGAAGGCCCACGGAGCCTGATTGTCCCGCTGCCGACCTGACAGCGGGAGGGGCCCTGTTCTACCCAGCTGGGGTTTGACCTCGGCCTCCAGTGTTGTGGAGCGAGGCCACCCGTTGGGGACTGAGAAGGTGCTGGTCGGTAGGGAAGGGTGTGCGTGGGTGAAGGGGCCCCGCCTTGGGCCTGCCATCCTGGGTCTGATGAAGGTCGGCGTCGGATGTATCGGGGTGGGCAGCGGTGTGGGCATGGAGTCCTCATATCCCTCGGCCAACCTGACCGCTGCGTCCAGCGTGGTGGGCGGTGCCGGCTGACCCAATTGCTGGCCTCTGGCCCCAGCAACTGTATAAACTGTTCAATGGTGACCAGTTCGGTCACCTCTTCAGCTGTTCGCTCGCCAGGGCAGAGCCACCGGGTCACCTGGTCCACCAACTGCTGGGCCATGACTGGGGTCGGACTCCTGCGGGCGTTGGTACTCCCTGAACCGGCGGTGCGTCTCCTCTGTTATATCCAGTCGCTGAAGGATGGCTTTCTTTACCACATCGTAATCCATGGCTTGTTCATGGGTTAAAGCATGGTAGGCTGCCTGGGCTTCCCGATCAGATTGGGTCCCAGCTGGGTAGCCCACCACTCCCGAGGCCATAGGGCTGCTGTCGCCTGTCTTTCAAAAGATGTTAAATAGGCCTCGGGATCATCCTCCAGCGACATCTTCACCACTTTGGGTTTTGGAGGAGCCACTGTTGGTTCAGCCACCGGTTCCCTCCTCTGGTTGGCGCGAGGAACATGGCATTCATCCTTTCCATCACCGCTGCCAAGGTCTCCTCATGCCTCCGTGCCTGAGCCTCCATCATGGTGTTCAGTGCTGCTGGGTCCATCGTGAAATCCCGTTTCTGACACCACTTGTGAACAGGATGTGAGTGGTGTAAAACACAAGTGAAAGTCCAGACAGGAGTTCTCCCAAAAAGTCTGTGTTTATTTGAGGTAAACACAAAAATAATACTAATAATAATAATAATAATAATAACACTCCTGTGACCACAATCCTCCGTGCACGAAACTGTGCTCTTTCTCCGGGGACGTGGTGAGTGCTGGTGCTGTGCTGTGCTGTGTTGTGCTGTGAGGGACGTGCTCCGGGTCTTTAGTGCTGGCTCCGCGGCTGCAGCTCCCGACTCTCACTCCTCCTCTGGTTGAGACAAAACACAAACAATAACAAGACACAGGCTCCGGCTGGATACTGTCATCAGCGCAAGGGGCCGTACTAACGTAGCTGCTCCCCTTTTGTACCCAGAACCTCCTCCTTGCAAACAACCCGCAGCTGATTGCAATGAAATCCTTCCAGGTACATGCAACTACGCGCTCCCCCTAATATGGTCACCTTCCGGTTTCCGCCTACCGTCAAGGCAGTCCATCTAGGAGGAAGCATACGATCAACCTTACCCAGCGCCTTTCTTGGTCGGGAGGGAGATTTACAGTTCGAATTCTTTCTCTCTCTGTCACAACCATGCAGGAGTACTCATTTCTATCTGTATAAATCTGTATAAAGTTACCAGTATATACTCCCATTTACATTAACGTTATGTATTTACTAGCATATTCACCTTAAACCTAAAATAAACAACATACACGTCATATTGTTAATGCCATTGTAAATAATAGTGTTCATTTACATTAAGAAAAAGTATTTTAAAAAAAGAAAATATTATTATTGTTATTATTGTTATTATTATTAATATTATTATTATTATTATTATTAGTCGTAGTAGTTGTAGTAGTCGTAGTCTTAGTAGTAGGACCTTTGTGTATTTCAGGGGGGCCGGAGCCAGGACTCCTCCCCTGAGTCATCCCGCTAAAATATCTGTCAGTCAACCTTTAATTACCTGTCAGTCACCCTATTTAAATTGTAGCCAGCTTCCTCATTCTCATCTTGCTTTTCAGTTTGCGGTTACCACGCAGACTTGCAGACCCAATCTTAAAACAAAACCTTTGTTTTCAATCCATATAAATGACTACTCACCCGAGGCAGCTTTCATTTTCATCTGACTCAGATGAAGAAATTCTCTCTCCTGGTTGTCTTCCTTCAACAAATAATCCACCGATAATGCTTCGATCCCTGCTTATCCAGCTGTGCCCGCTGCCATTTCTCTTCCACCACAACTTTTTTTTTTTTTACAAGGATTGGCCCATCGACAGACTCATGAAAGCCTTTTCAAAAAGGATTGCCCATTGAAGCAGGGTGCGATCGGGCTGCTTTATTTGTTTCATACTGCAATTCCATTTCAGACGAGTCTGTCTGTCCTCCTCAAAAGACTCAGCAGAGATCAAAACTAATCATGCTCCACCCCCGTTACTTTGCAAGCTTCACTCGCCTCCGATTCAGCATCTACAACCCCTCAGCTTTCAATTTCATCTGATCCTTCCTCCCATTTGCGTTATCAGATTTTTAACGATATCAATCAACTCATTCATCCTCTATCCACCTCCATTACTATAGGCAGCCATTACATCCTCATCAGTAGAGCACCTGCTGCAGCGCCGCCTCTCCTGCTGCTTCAGCCACGCCCACCCCTGCTCTCAAGCAGCCAATCTTGACTTTAGCGACCGCCTCTACTTCAGGATCCTCTGCTGTTTCAGTAGTTAATTGCACTCACTCTCACCTCAACTGAGATGCAATATTATTGAAGGTAAAGATGTTAATTTCACAGGTAGTTGTGGCGATGCTCATTCCGATCCCATCTGCCCGGTCTTTCATCTGAATGACATTCACTTTCTCCTTATATCTCCTCCATCAGCCTCTCCAGCTGAAGCACTTTTAGAACTCATGTCTCTCTTCTCAGCAGTCAGTTCCTCCTCTCACAGGGAAAAACCATTGGTCCAGTTCACACTCGTGAGTTCCTAGGAACAGCTTTGGATACTATTCGATTTGAAGCCAGACTGCCTCTCAATAAATTGGAACGCATTCGCTCTTTCATTCAGTCCTTTCAGATCTCTCCCCTACAGCACTGGAATGGCCTTTCTCTGTGTTACGATAACTTCAATGCTGACCCCATGACCTCTCACTCCATATGGATGCTTCTTCTATCGGTTTGGTGGTGTTCTCTTAGTCAATGGTTCACAGATGTCTGGCCCCAGAAATAAAACAACTATTGAAGTATTTCCTATTGTTGTCGCAGCCTACTTTGGGGCTCATTTTGGCAGAAAAATCTATCTTAATCTTTTGTGATAATCAATCTACTGTTCATATTAATAAAGGCCGCTCCTCTTCCCCTATAATTATGCAACTTCTTCACCAGCTAGTCTGTATTTCAGTTATTAATAATTTTATTTTGAAGCCCCACACCTTCCAGGTATCACTACTAACACTGCTGATGCTCTTTCTCATTTACAGATTGCTCAATTCAGACGTCCGACTCCCTCAGCTCAACCTTTTCCTCCACTCATTCCTCCATTCAGCGAACTGGTTTACAACTAATTTCATACATTTGCAATCTTCTGCCTCAGCTCATTCTAAAGCCGTTCTTCTTCCCCAATCCTATTCTCCAATTCATTCCATATAGGTGCAGCAACATCAGCAGCCAAAGTTAAAATCAACCAATCCTACCTCAGCAGTGGATACTTATATTCACTCTTCTCTCCTTGATAGTATTTCTGCTCAACAAGTATAGCTAGCATGTCCGGAGTGGGGGCCATCTCTCCGCCAGGACCAGAGGTTTCCTCCTACAAAGGCGGGTTTTTCCTCATATACACTACTGCAAAAGTCTTAGACATGTTGCATTTCTCTACTCTGATGCATTATGAGCATCAACAATTTACTCAAAGCCTCCACTGGTGTTTTCTACTATCATAACAAACTTGTCTTGCGTAAAGAAGGAAAAACGTTGAGTGAAATAGATCGCATCACTCAATTTTCAATGTGTAGTATCCAAAGTATAATCAACAAGTACAGAGAAACATCATCTGTAATTGACAAACCCAGGACTGGAAGACCCAAAAAGCTGTCTAACAAGGATGAGCAATACTTGAAGATAATATCCTTAAGGAATAAAAAGAAGACAAGCATTAAATTGACAACAGAACTGGCAGAAGGCACAGGTGTCGATGTCCATCAAATCAACAGTACGAAGGTCACTCTTTAAATCAGGACTTAAAGGATGTGTTGCAGTAAGAATACTTTTGTTAAGAAAGGGGAACAAGACTAAAAGGCTAGAATATGCACAAGAACACATAAATTGGACAGTGGAACAATGGTCAAAGGTGCTGTGGACTGTTGATGGATGGACAACAACAACGTTTGAGCCGCAGAACAGGTGAATCACCTGCCTTGCCAGCTGGGCAAGTTCAGTCTGCTGCAACCCCTGCTGCCATGCCAGCTTCAACACCACCATCACCAGGGACAACATCTCCTGCTGCATCGACACCAAGCAGTGGATTGCAAGAGATCGGAAAAGACGATACTGCCTTAGAACGTATAAAATTCAGGGGGGAGGGTGTGAGAAGACACACTTCTGAAAACATAGTGACTGAAACACCAGGTCCAGCACCGCACGCCAGATGCAGCATTGACACTGTACTGAGTGCTTTTATGTTGCTGAGCAACATGCAAATGCTACTGCACATAGTACAATGTACAGTAACACAGGCACATCGCATACAAAATAATGATTCATGGACATTATCTGTGGGGAGTTGCAAGCATTTATTGCAATGTTGTATGTTTGTGGCGCATACAAGGGCAAAACTGTTCATATGGAGAGCTTGTGGTCCAAGCAGTGGAGAGTTTATTTTTTCCTCAGACAATGGCACGCAATCGGTTCAGAGAAATAATGCGATATATTTGTTTTCATGTGAGAGCAACAAGAGTCACCGCCTTCTGACTGATAAATGTGCCCTGGCATCGGACATTTGGAATGGTTTCATTACAAACAGTATTGCCTGTTACAAGCCAGGCCAAAACATCACAGTAGATGAGCAGCTGTTTCCTACAAAATCATGCTGTCCATTCACCCAGTATATGGCTAACAAACCTGACAAGTTTGGCATCAAGTTCTAGCTGGCAGCGGAAGTTGTTTCAAAATATCTCGTCGATGGTTTCCCCTATCTGGGCAGGGATGACACTCGCCCTGCTGGCCAGAGACTGGGAGACAGTGTGGTGCTGAGGCTGACAGAGCCGTACCTCGACAAAGGGAAGAATGTGACCACAGACAATTTTTTCACATCACTGCAAAACACCCTGGTAGGAACTGTAAATAAGGCGAGACGCGAACTACCCCTTCAGCTCCAGGCTTGCGAGCACCCTTGCACTTGACTACACTGTTCAGGCACAGCGACTGTGCCACCATCAGTGTTTAGAAGTGCAAAAGAACAAAACAGGGATTATTCTCAGCTCTATGCACAAAAAGTGCCGCTTGGAACCGATGGCAAAAAGCCTGAGACAGTGGAATACTCTGTTTTTCTTGTTTTGTACTGCTCCTTTTGAAAAAAAAAAGTTTTCCATTTAAATATGGTGTTTCTGCTATGCAAATGCTTGATTTGATGTTCATAAATAACACTTTTGTGTATGATACGCTCATTTGTCTTTCATTATCATATTACAGCTGTTTAAAAGCTACCTGTTAAAATGACTGGATTGGCTTCTAGTCTCAATCTAGTGTGGTACAGTACCACATAAAAAATAAATAAAAATGGTATGACTCTTTAGAAAGCCAGTACATTTTAGGGTACTTTTGCAGCCTCCCATGCTTTTCCCATGGTTATACTATGCATTTACAATAGTTCACCATGGTTTGCTACATTTTATTTATATGCTTTACCATACCTCTCTAGGCTTTACAATGCTTACCTAAACGTTGTCATGCTTTCACTATGCTTTTTGCAAAAGTGCACATGTAACCCTTACATATATCGAATGGGAGGAAGTGCACAGCGGTAAGATTTAAGGAATCATTTCATTAACAGGAACCCCTCTAACAAAATTATCTATTATATTTTACAGGCAGGTTACAGCTGAAGCAGTCTGTCAGTTACAGTTGTCTGAAACACGTTTTGAGTAAGATGCAGCATATTTTGGTCACATGTCAATGAATTATCAGCGACCTAGCACTTTATTTGCTTCACCATAGGTCTGGTGCCCCTCTTATCAGCGGGGTCTATTTTTCATGTCTGCTTCGTGTATTTCACAGACAATAATGTCACACCTTCTACCCTCCTGATCTTGAGGGCCCTTTCGTAATGGTCATGTGTGGCAAGGTGGTCTGCAGTGCGCAGGTGTAGAGGTGATGCAGTGCTCAAACAACGACAACAAACACAGTTCACGGTCCAAAAAATTGTTTTCACGGTTTGGCACCGTTAAATAATAATGCTGGCAACGACACAGCAATGTGTAATTGCACAGCTAAGCAAAACAGGGTTTCAGTCCTGAAATAATAATACAAGAATACAGGCAGGGCTCTGCGTCCTTTCTCACGGTGCTCCAGTGCTGGTGGTGAACACACAGTTATTTTGTGACTAGTGCAGTATTTGGAATCCGGGTTTTAATGCTGGCTGGAACAGCAACAGCTCCCGGTTGTAAGCCGTCTATTAAATACAAATAAACAGTGATTAACAAAACAAAACAACACGCTCACGGTTACTTTCAGTTTCGCTCGTCCTTTACAGGTCTTTCCACACCCAAAACAAAGGAACAGATTGCTCGGCCACATCCCCTGAAATATCCTCAGTCACGCCCCCTTCGGTGGCGAGTCCAATCACGTATCCTCCAATCCGTGACCAACACATCGCCTACAGCATTAAGACGATGACTTCTGGTATTGTGGCTCCGCCCCTTCCTGGATGACCGACTTCCAACTGACCCTGGAATGAACTGTCAAACCATCCAGTCTGGGGCACACTGTTCCCTTGTAGCATTCACTGTAAAAGCTCCAACTGTTTTTGTGCACGATTAAAACTCTACTGAGACCGCAATTCTGAATTAACAGTGCCCCTTGATAAATGTAAAGCAATATTTTATCTGCTAAACATTTTTTCATAAGAGGCTGATTGAGTAACCATACTTATTTGAGTTATTCGTGTTTTTTTTTATTAGTAAAAAAATGTATTTCACTAATATATTAGAAAAGGCTTTTGGTATTGGGGTTCTTGTCAGAATGGAGTCCTGTATACATGCAAGAAGAAGTTGTTAAACTGTGAGGTCTTGCAGTTGTATGTTGTAAATGAATTTTGCTCTCCCAGGTTCGTGCCCCTTTAAAATTACGACCCAGCACACAGCAGAAATGGATTTTCAAGCGCGGTTGCGCTACTTTTTAATAAACATAAAAACAAACAACACAAAACAAAAACCTAACTCCGTTTTGGAGTACTTACTACACAGGTTATTCCTGACTAACTTGCAGGACGGCTAAGCCGTTTACCTGGCACCACACAAAAAACCACACAGGTTTACACCGCACTTACTTTTCTCTGGCTACTCGGAGACAGAGCACCTCTCCTGCCTCCTTCTACTCAGCAGCCTTAAGCATTCTAACTGCTCCTCTTTTATACCCTGCACCTGGTACTAATTTAACAATGGCTCCCAGGTGCAGGGGATAATTAATAATAAAACCATTAAATTAAACACTAAAACAATTAACAAAACTAATTAACAGAAAAGCAAAACAATTAAACAATAAAGTAACAAACGGTGCATTTTCTCTTCAGGGAGGTTTTAACCCCCTCCCTGCTGTCTCACACAACCCGCTGGCTTACATATCCCCCCCCTTGTCTTTTCAAGACACAGGCCACTCGATGGCCACCTCCTCCCCTAAAACACAACCACCCACCCTCGAGTCCATAAATGTTCTTTTTCGCCCTCTTCCACGGGCGGACTTGAGGGTGGATCGGTCCACGTCCCGGCCCAGCCAGGTAAGGACCGCGCACCGGCGACGAGGGGACCCAACGGTTCGACAGGGGCGACCGGAGCGTAGGCCGGGGCACTGGAGGATGCAGCAGTGGACAGAGGTCTTCCCCTTGGAACCGGGCGCAGTGATGTCCGATCACCCAGGGGAAGCGAAGCAGCAAACAGGGGAGCGACAGCGACGTCTGGCAGCAGCCCAGCGACGTCTGGGTGCTCGGGAGAGCGGAGCAGGGAACCAGGGGCAGAGCTGTGGCCAGTGTTGCATACTCCTGGGCTCTAGGTCCAGCACAGGAGGTCCAGGAAGACCGGCAGGGTGTCCTGGAGCAGGGGTGAGGGACCGGCCGCAGCGACGCCGGACTGGACCGTGAGGGGTGGTGGTTGGGGCTGTGGTGGAGGTATGCTTTTCGCCTCCCTCTGGGCTCCGGAAGCGGTGGCTCCTCCCCTCTGGGCTCCGAGCGGCGGCTCCTCCCCTCTGGGCTCGGAGCGGCGGCTCCTCCCTCTGGGTTCCGGAAGCGGCTCCTCCCCTCTGGGCTCCGGAAGCGGCGGCTCCTCCCCTCTGGGCTCCGGAAGCGGCGGCTCCTCCCCTCTGGGCTCCGGAAGCGGCGGCTCTTCCCCTCTGGGCTCTGGCAGCGGCAGCTCTTCCTCCTCTGGCTCGGGAGACTGCGGAGCTACCCTTGCCTGCTCCCACTTATGGAGCAACAGCTCCAATTCGGTTGGCTCCCGCTCCTGTCTCTTCAGCGGTGCCAACCCCATCTCTTTCTCCCATCTCTCCAGCTGCTCCTTCTGAGCAGCGGCATTCCTATTGATCTGCTCGATCATTTCCCATAAATCCATTTTCAGGGTCTTAGGGGCACCCACACTTTCTGACACCAAATGTAAACGAATTTTGCTCTCCCAGGTTCGTGCCCCTTTAAAATTACGACCCAGCACACAGCAGAAATGGATTTTCAAGCGCGGTTGCGCTACTTTTTAATAAACATAAAAACAAACAACACAAAACAAAAACCTAACTCCGTTTTGGAGTACTTACTACACAGGTTATTCCTGACTAACTTGCAGGACGGCTAAGCCGTTTACCTGGCACCACACAAAAACCACACAGGTTTACACCGCACTTACTTTTCTCTGGCTACTGGAGACAGAGCACCTCTCCTGCCTCCTTCTACTCAGCAGCCTTAAGCATTCTAACTGCTCCTCTTATACCCTGCACCTGGTACTAATTTAACAATGGCTCCCAGGTGCAGGGGATAATTAATAATAAAACCATTAAATTAAACACTAAAACAATTAACAAAACTAATTAACAGAAAAGCAAAACAATTAAACAATAAAGTAACAAACGGTGCATTTTCTCTTCAGGAGGTTTTAACCCCTCCCTGCTGTCTCACACAACCCGCTGGCTTACAAT